>JALNQF010000139.1:0-118636 GCA_028456385.1 Ophiosphaerella korrae | reverse complement strand
CCCCCCCCCCCCCCCCCCCCCCCCCCCCCCCCCCCCCCCCCCCCCCCCCCCCCCCCCCCCCCCCCCCCCCCCCCCCCTCCCCCCCCCCCGCCCCCCCCCCCCCCCCCCCCCCCCCCCCCCCCCCCCCCCCCCCCCCCCCCCCCCCGCCAATCCACCTTCGCCCACCGTCGATGCTAATTACTCTCAGTCCTCCCCCAACTCCACCTCCGCAATCCCACCTGCCGCCTCGTCGCACCCGCAAAGTCCTCCACCCGCTTCTTCTCAGCCACCGCCTCCCACGCCAACTGGCTCGCGCCCAAAGGCGGCGAGTCGCGCAAATCGCGCAAAGGGCGGTGCCGCGTGCCCACGGGCGGCAGCATGCGCGGCACAACCGTAGTCTGGGGCGACTACGGGCTGCGCATGCGCGACCACGACCGGCGCATCAGCGCGCACCAGCTTCGCATCGCCGAAGAAACGATCAAGAAGCGGCTGCGTGGGATGAAGTTCCGGCTATACATGCGGATTGCGGCGAACATTGGAGTGTATACGAGCGGGAATGAAAGTCGTATGGGCAAGGGCAAGGGCAGTTTTGATCGGTGGACGGCGAGGGTGGCGGTGAGTAAGATTGTTTTTGAGATTCAGGGCGACTTGCATGAGCAGGTTGTGAGGGATGCGTTTAGGCTGGCGGGCAATAAGTTGCCGGGGCTGTATGAGTTTGTGAAGAAGGGGGATGCTCCGGTGATGGGCATCACAAAGGTTGGGGTCAATGGGGTCACAGAGGCAGATCTCAAGAGGCCCAGGAGGAAGTTACCATTGGAGGAGGTGGCAGGACGATTACCTGCAGCCTCTGCAGCTCCAGCAGCCGCTTAGTTTGTGCACAAAGGGTTGTCAAGTATGTGTATTAATACAACACTATATACAGTCCTCAAAAACATATCCGCGCTACGCCGTTACTTCTACTTAGGTTTTGTAGAGGGTATCAAGAAATCCCTTAGCCAGATCCTCTACAACACTCTTGTTGGGCAAGCTTCCCGCAACTCCATACAATGCAGCAGCGTCACCCTTGACAGCACCCTTTGCACCCTGGCCCTCTGCTATTCTGCGTCTCTCCTGCTCCTTGACATCCTCTGTTACTTCCACCAAGTCCTCAATGAGTTTATCCACAGCCGCCACGATGGGTAGTGTGACAGCAACGTGGATGGCAGGCGGGTTCTGCAACGCATTCAAGTGCCAACCTTTCTCAGACATGGCGTCTGCGATATCATAAATATCGATGGTGTTAGAGAGGAATGCGACGACTGATACCATAGGTTTTCCGATTACCTTAAGGTCAGAAGATAACTCTGGCCTTTCCCGAATGGCTGACTCGATCTTCTTCATTCCGCCGACAATCTTGTGGCAAGCATCGATGTACCCATTCTCTCCCTGTTTAACAAGACTGGCCCAGCATCCTGCAATCAAGGCACCAGGTCGCGAGCCGGCAATCGAGGGCGAGGCGTAAACACCACCAGACCAGTCAGGGATGATGAAGTATTGGTACTTGCGGAGATCATCTGAGCGATACAGCACAGTTGAACTGCCCTTGGGAGCAAAGCCGTACTTGTGGGTGTCACAAGAGATGCTGGTGACGCCTTTAAGGCGGAAGTCAAATGGATCTGAGTCGAAGCCGGCCTTGGTGAGGAGCGGGATGATGAAAGACCCAAGGCAGCAGTCGACGTGAAGAGGCACCTTCTTCTTCTGGGCTATTTTGCTGAGTCCAGAGATGTCATCGATGATGCCGTGGGGGAAATTAGGCGCAGATCCGACAATTAGCACGGTATTTGGGTTGACCATGCGTGAGACTGCAGAAAGATTGACCCTGTAGCTAGGGGCATTGACCTCGACAAGGTGCATCTTGATTTTGAAGTACTCGCAAGCCTTTCGGAAGGCAGTGTGGGCTGTCTCTGGGAGGACCATTTCGGGCTCGGTGACGCCACGCTCTTTATAGGCCTTGTTGCGGGCAGAGAGACACGCCATGAGAATGGACTCGGTGCCGCCTGAAGTGCTAACTCCCACTGCGTCGTGCGGGGCATTGAATAGAGAGAGAACCTAGTGATATCAGCCATGGAGCTATATCAAAGTGTGCGATGCTGTCTTACCATGGCCACAATTTCGGCCTCCATTTTGCGGACGCCCGGGAAGACGTCGGGGTGGATGGGATTGGAGACGGTGAATTTGCTGAAGGCCTCGGTCTGCAGCCGCAGCAAGTCTTCCCCGCCATGGTAGACGGCACCGCTGACTCTGCCATCTTCCCATCTCGTGTGGTCCATGTCGGCCAATTCGGTCAGCCTCTGGCGCACCTCGTCTTCAGACCATCCGGTGGCGGGCAGGCTGGTCAGGCGCTGGATACCGGGGCCACTGGGCACAAGCTTGCGCTCGAGCTTGAGGATGGAATCATTGACCTGGGTCTGGACCTTGGTGCGCACGCCGGGCGCGCGCAGGAAGACGCCATAAAGGTAGCGTCGCACAGAGATGTACAGCTCAGCCAGGGAGCCAAAGACGCCGCGGCCCTTGATTTGGTAGAACAGTTTGCGCGTCCAACGCAGGACGAAGAGGGCAAAGACGATGTTGCGCAGGCTGTGATTGGTCAGCGCTGCGGCGGTCCAACCGGCTGCCCAGCACCTACACTTGAATGTTTAGGGCGACGAGCTGGCCCTGGGGAGAGCTCTTGCTCGCATGAAACGTGTCGCGCAGGCTTACGGGCAGGCGCGATGAGCCGGGCATCGTGTACGTGTGTGTGTGTGTGGATAAGAAGAGACAACAGACCGGGGACACCAAACTTCACATGGCATGCCATGGTTGTGGAGCAACAATGCTTATAAGTTGCCGAGCTGCCCCAGACGGCCCGTGCTGCCAACGGCCGCCACTCGGAACTACGCCACAACGGGCAGATTGTGTATGGCAATGGGAACGAGGTGCTCGCAGGCATCGCCTCTCTGGGAAGGTGCCGGTGCGCATACCAGGCTGTTCTCTGCCAGTCTTGCGAGTTGGCAGGCCGGGGCGTTTGCGCTGGCTAATTGATAGGCGGCCAGCTTGCCTGCCCCACACCAGGGCCTCCACGCCAGGCTCTCTCTAGTGCATCCCTAAGACTATGCCACCGTCTGGTCCTCTGCCTCTGCCAGTGCCGTCATGGAAAGCAACCAGACCGCCGCAAGAGCCGCCAAGCGGTTTCTTTGCGATCGCGTCCGCACCGACTGGGACTATCCCAACCCCCCGCCACCACGGGCGGCCGAGGACGAGGAGGCCCGAGATGCCCAGGACCTGCGTGAGCGCTACTATGGCGATTCCGAGTCCAGCGACGCCGACTCGCATGACGACAGCGGCCCCTACCGGTTTGACAACCCAGACAGCGTCGCCGACTCGCTTGCAAACACCCGCCATGCGCGCAGCCAGAGGCGCAGAGCCCGCCTGGAAGCGGAGGCCCAGCACAACCACGGCCTCCGGCTGTTCCTCGAGCGCAGAGACGAATGGACAGGCGCCGCCAGCGTGAAGAAGCAGGGAACCACCGCCCTCGCCTCCGACCCCACAGACACGCTCGACCTCGTGCCAGTCGCCCCTCGCCTCCTCGACTCCAACCCCATCCGCGCCTCCATCTCGCCATCCGCCTATCCAGACATTTTCCAGAAAATCGTCATGTCGTCACGCACCCCCTCGGTGCCCATCAACCTGGCCGACATGACCAAGGCCCTCGTGCAGGGCTGGAAGGAAACCGACGAGTGGCCTCCTCAGGCTGCCATGGCTGATCCCCTCGTTGGCAAGGAGCGCCCCATGGCAGGCACCGCCCTCAACACCCAGCACGGTGGCTTCATGGACCGCCATCCGCATCTTGAAAAGAGCGTCGATAGCGTCAAGCGCATCTTCCATCTCAACGGCACTCATCAACCGCCGGGGCCTGCTGTAGCCGACTCCAAGGTGGATTGAAGCAGACGCCGATCACCATGAAAATTATTCCTGATATTTCCACATGCACCGTTGCATCGCAATATCGAAAAAGTACAACTTCGTGGCTGGTGCCGTCAAGGTCCACGGCGCCCGGCTATGTGGTGCAGAGGGTGTCGCTTGCCACAACCCGCAACCACCAATACCCTGGGCACATGTACCAAGCCATTTTTCTCATGAATAGAGGCACATTCCTGCAATGGCATAAAATCCACCGCTCCTGTTTATCTCCATGTCAGCTCTTCTGCAGCTGTCACTGTTCATTGTCACTCTTCATCTGTGCTAATCCTTCACGGCATCAGAATTAGAGATGATAGAGACCCCAAGGCACAAATCTTGCCCCAAATTCAATTCACTGTCCCTCACCTCCTCTCCAAAAGACGCCTCTGCCTCAAACCTATTGGTCCTGGAGAACTACCATCTGCTTCCCAGTCTGAGCAAGCGCCCGTGGCATCAATCTCCCTTGCACCAACCAACTGAAAAATTGGCAGTCAGCGCTGTCTGAACTTTGGCACACCATGTAAAGTAAAAATCCCACCGCATTCCAAAAAATTGCCATCTCTGTTACCATCCTGCATAGCACTGCGTGATGCCATCTGATCAAGCCAACCCAGCACCCAACTTTTATACAATTGGAGCTTGAACAACAAGTGTTTATATATTTAATTTCGATAAACTCAGAGATGCTACGAAATCTAGTCTTACTCTGCGCAGTACACATGCCACTTGATTCTATCTTCAAATTCATCCCTCGGTATGCTCCGTCGATCAGTAAGATTCAACGTGCACGTGATGGATCTCGATAGATGTAAGAGTTACTATATTAGGTCGGCGGGCAGAAGTCACTGATTGATTCTTTTAGAAATAGTTTCTGTCTATGTCACTTGTACTGGATCGTCCTGATGCTTGGGAAAGGAGCTTTATGGTTGGACTTGCTTGAAGCCGCTTGGGTAGCTTGAATAGACTTAGCCTACTCCCTTTATTCGGACAAATATTCTATTTCGCATGTTCTTTCCAGGAAAGTATTAGCCTGTTCCTATTTAGTGTGCTTCAGGCCGTTGTTAACAACGATGATAAGCAGGGCAAAAAGCCTTCAGTGCTTCGTAATATCATAATTATACCACATATCGCATACTGCGTATACCCAACACCAACTTTCCCACCTAAATCAGCGTTTTCTGAAGAGATTCATCGCCCTGCGCATACGCATCGACATTATACTTCCTAAACTCCCTCGCCGGCACGCGGTTCGCAAACAGGATATCCAACTCTTCAAACGTCCTCCCCTTCGTCTCCGGCAATCTAAAGTACGTCCAAACAAAAAACACAAACGCACACCCGCCCCAGAAGAAGCCCGTCTTGCCTTTCCAATTCCCAGCAGTGGGGTTCAACATGTATGGATTGATTACATTGCATATGATCTGCGCGATATAGTACGCGATGCGACTCGTGCATACACTCTTGCTGCGAAGCCGCGTGGACGAAACTTCCGTTATGATAGCGCTGAGTGTTCTAAGTCAGCGTTATTCTCCCATCAATCTCACACACGGGTAATACGTACTAGCAAATCGGGCCAACGGTGAGGTAATAAACCAGCAGCCAAAGAATCATCATGCTCGCCTGAACATACAGGCCCGACACCGAATGCTCCGCCGCAGCACTAATAATGCCCACGATACCCAGAATGACCGTAAGCCCCGCCAGGCCCCAAAGATACAGCGTGCGCCTACCAAAATAGGACATGAGGAACCACGACACAATGGTGCCCACCGATGCCATTCCCAGCCCGCCAATCGACATCTTAAACGACACGCTCGTGGGCAACCCCGCCTGGACCAAAAAGTACGTGGGCGTACCCGCCATGGACGACCCACAAAACGGCTGCGCAGCAAACGCCATGCACGCAATCTCCGTGCGCCTCAAATCAATCCCCTTAAAGCACTGTAGGTACGACGTGTTCTCCTCCAGTGCCTTCTCCAGCTCATTTGTGTGGATCATCATGGACACTTTCTGCGGCGTGAGGTGTTTCTGCGAGGGCGAGGCAAGCCGCGTGACCATTTGCTCAGCCATCTGGCGGTTGCCGCTGCGCACGTAGTGCCAGGGGGATTCCGGGGCGAAGAAGAGGATTGCGGCGAGCGGGAGGGGCCAGGCCCATTGCAGGGCGAACGGGATGCGGTACGCCCATTGCGAGGTCTTGCCTTCGAAGCCGGATTGGACGCCGGCGGAGATGAGTTGGCCAAAGGCCCAACACAGGTTGACATAAACTGATAGGTGGCCGCGTAGCGCGAGCGGACATACTTCGCTGGCGTAGGCGGGCGCCATGGTGGCGAAGATGCCCCAAGGAATGCCGGAGAAGAATTGGCCCATTAGGAGAGCGGGTAGGTTGGGAGCGAAGAACGGAATGAAGATGAAGGCAGTGATCAAGCCCAGTGATACTAGCAGCACTGGCCGATATCCAAACCGATGACTAAAGTACCCATTGACAAATGCACCGACGATTGTACCGACAGAAACAGCGTTACTGAGCCCGTTCTGCCACGACGCAGATATCTGGTATGTGCCACTTCCCGGATCAAAGGATCCGTATCTTTTTGAAAATGCTGGCTGCGCGAAGAAACTAGACATTAGTACTATGTCGTATCCCTCCATAATAATGGAAGTCGACAATAAAACCGACCATAGCACTGCGTTGGGATGGAGACGGATAGCTTGGCGTAGAGTAAGTTGATGCTCCTCTTCAGCTGCTCGTTTGGCATCTTCAAATTCGTCCTGGTGAGTTCGCTCCTCAACGGCAGTCTTCTCGTCCGCGTCCATGGTCGCGTTTCGGAGCCTTCAAAATAGCAATCGATTCAAAGTAGATGTTTGAGATGAGAATGGTTCACATGGAAATTCCGGGGATGGTCGCACAATTCTTATACCTGCAGGGACACTAAGCTGTTGAAAAACGCGCCAATAGGCCTGACCATGTGCCGCAATTCGTGTTGGACCCTGGAGCATATGGTTGAAACCACGGGTGACAAGCGGGGGTGTATGTAATTATCATGGTGGAGCCACACGATGGGTACTAAGGTCGTGTTAGTCATCAGTACGACGAGATATGATCCTTGAGCACACTGCTTTAGGCTTCTGTTCAACCAGGTATTTTGCATCGTATGCTCCAGGACTCAGTTCCACTGAAGGATGCACTGACATCTGCCCCACCGGAGTAGCGTCAATTTACCCTAGGATCGAGTTCCTAATTAGGATTGGGTGCGGGGGGAGCTCAGATGATTCGCCAGACCCGCTCCGGTGGAGAAAAGCTTATATTGGTACATGCTCCGGGTCAAGTCTTTGCAACCCCAAATTCTTGCGTTGTTCAAGGCTCGGCAATTCCCGTGGTATTTGTTGTTGCCAGTAAGAGGTCGCGAAGCAGCCTCACGTACGACTCCTCAATTCCCCAGGTGCACTCTGAGTTGAGTGATGCACTTCCGGCACGCAATGCGAGGTCGTTCTCCCTAGACACAGTGGGACGAGAGCCTTCGGTAAGGAGAGATATTCCTTCTTTGAGTATCTTAGCCGGGGCACCTTGATCCAAGATATTGCCAATATTGGATATGTGCGCAGACATCTTGTACCCTACACGGACGAACATCTGAACTAGCTCGTCATCGAGGGGTCGATCCAAATGTAAAAAGCTCGGCTCTGGGTCAGCTTCGCAGTCTTGAGCCATGGCGTCGACAACTTCTGGGAGCTGCATGGATACGCAAAACGCCCAGAGTACGAGGGTTGCCATGTATATGGCGTAAGGTTCCAAGATGCTGTCACGGCTGTATCGTCGAATGTGCCAATAAAGTGCACCGCAGTGTATAATAGTAAGCCTGGCCTTGCATTGATCCCGAACAGCCCACTGAAGAATTTGGTGACGAGCTGCGATGAGTTCCATATTGCTTCCAATATTGCTAGAGTCTTGGTACGCTGAGGCCGTCGTCGATGCTAAGGTCTGAATATACGTTGTTGGCGTCAAGATGATTAGGCGTGCGAGATGCAGATGCAAGATTGTATGATGCTCAGATCCTGAAAATCGAGCGACTTTACTGTTGGCTGACCAATGTAAGACGTCTAGGCAATCGCATGCGCTGTTTCGCCATTTAATGGTTGTTGGGTTAGTCGGCAGCCAAGCTGGGTGTGTAGTTGAAGTAACATCATCAACACGCCGCTGAGCCTCTGCTGAAGGCGTCCACGAGCTCAGTCGGTTGTTTTCCTTTAGCAGTATTTTTCTCGTATTGCGATAAATGGCGATGACTAGAAGAGCGCTGCTGAACTCGCCTAGCTGAACTGGCAGAGTCTTTTCCATATATACCGATTCCATTGCATTTAATAGTGTCACTTGGGTAAAAGTTATTTTGCCTTGCATGGCAATCTCAGGATTCTCCCATACATCTTCATGAGATGGAAGCTCAGCTTTGATGTCGTCGAGTTCCATCAAGGGTTTTGCGCCGAACTCGTACAGAAAAATGGAATCCACAAACTATGGCAGACAAAAGTCAGTATAAATTCAACGAAGTAAGTTGGACAGTTGAAGTACCCATATCATCATCCCAACTCGGATTTCCGTCTCTCGTGTAAGCCACTCTTGTACTGAATCATACCCACAATGATTCTTGGCGTTTGCTATATATTTGAATTCGGGAGCGCGGGAGATCAACCTCAGAGAATGACAAGCTTCGACTAAGTAGTGTCGTTCGACGAAAGAACGTTCGATAAGACTTTTTCTGCCCGAATGCTGCATAATAATGATATTGAGCACACCAGCCTGTAATAACAAGAGGCTTGGACATGTGAGTGCTTTCGCGTGCTGCCCAGGGATAAATAGACTGTCGTCGTATCCATTACTTCGGTCAAACCCATAACCATATCTTCGATCCTGTAGGACGACATCTAGGACTGCAGATAGCATCTCTTTAACATTATTTCCTTGCTGTCCCCGGGCGTATCGAGAACCCACAGTGGCAACGGCTAGCAACAAAAGCCACTCTCTTGAGGCCGAGCGATAGAATGAGGATTTTCGGATGAATGGAAATATGGGATGGAAGTTTTCAAAGTAAGAATGCACGTAGAGCTGTATTTGGTCGTGAGTTGGGAAAGCTGTAGCGTTGAAACTAAGGTGATGGACCTGGATTTCAGACGCGACGTGCTGAAAGAGATTCTCGTAAGAAGCCTGTGAACAAAGAGTATTGGTGACTGAAGAAGCCGGGGATTCTGGCGATGTGATACTATCTGACATGGCTTCACGAAGCCCTTGGATAGCTGCAACGGAACCACGCTCATGCGATCTACCTCCAAATGGAGCCCTCGCTCCAGTTCCATCGACATAGTAGATACCTTGGGTGGGGAAAGGCATGGAAGCAGGGACGACGGTGTCTCGCGAGTGTAAAGCCTCTACATTTAGGGCTTCTTGGAGGGGTTGTGGTGGTTGCTGAAATATGTTGCCTTGATCCTCTGCAATGGCCACGCCGGGCAATTCTTCCCGAGGGTCTTGCAGCCGGTCGTTGTCGTTCATTCGTGGGTTGACAGCGAAGCCTGCCAGGAGACCATCCCAGTCAACATCATCCTGGTACTGTGGCGACATCCAGTTGACACCCAAAGCGCCCAAAGCTGGTTGATCAAAAGCGCAGAGCTCGGTATTATTGTTGTAAGTGCTTGTCCAGGCTGTTTGTTCACCACAAGAATTGCTAGAAAAGCCTGAGGCTGCCGTGCGATCGCCAATCATATGTGATGCTTGAGTGTCAAAGCCAGGCGGTAGGCAATTGGTCTCATTTGAATCCAGAGTAATGCTCAAACCGTGCTGGTTCTGCAATTGCAATTGCTCCTCTTCGCCACGACTTCCATTGCGCTCTGGAGCCTTGCGTACTGTAGGATACCAACATGTGCTTTTGCGGTCTGTACACCTCTTGCAAGGTTGGCCGCGAGAGCATCGAACACGGTCGACTGCACATTGCTTGCATGCCCTTGACGAAGCTGCTGCTGGTAAGTCCTGGTTCTGCTCATGTGATACTATATGTCGATTGAGGACATCACTTTAGTTTGATTATATAGTCAGCAGGCTGTTATATTGCGTGCGAACAAATATGCTACCTACAGACGTGAGAAATGCTTCCCGCAGAGAGAGCATTGGTATGGTTTCTCATGCGTGTGGCGTTTCATATGTCTTTGAAGGTGCTCCTGTCGACCAAAGCTTTGATTACAGACAGTGCAGCGGACAGTTGTCGCCGATTGCGTTCTTGCGCGCCCCATGACTGCATCATTTCCCAGCAACGGAAGATGGCGAAATCGCTCGGGGCATACAGACAAAGTGTTAAGCTTCAGAGAACAGGTGGACGGCTCAGGTCGAATACGGGTGGCACAATATCCAGACCTAACTAGGCCGATCTAGCCGTAGCACCATCACGTGGTAGAAACCCCCCAGCAATCACGAGCAGACACGGAATAATAATCAACAGTTCGGCACTTGGTGCGTGGTGTTTTCATCTATGCTCCAAGCCCATTCGCTCAAATGCGCTCAAACACGGGCATCCTCTCCAGCGGGCAGTCAACTGTGATCCGCGCTCCTCCAACCCAAGAGTCCTCTCCCCAAAACGCCTTCCATTTACCTTGTGCAGGCAATTTAGGCAGGTACACACTCATCGAAGTCTTACCCTCTTCCATTACAGGGCAACACAGGTATTTTTCGCCATACATGTATTCATCTTCGACCTCCCAGCACGTAGCATCATCTGGGAACTCGTAGAACAAAGTCCTCATGACTGGTGTACCCTTTTGGTGGGCCTCTGCCATTAGCTTGCGTGTGTAGGCTCGCATATCTTCGCGTATGCCCATATACTTCTTGCAGATTTCGAATACCTCTGGTCCATAGGACCAAACTTCGTTATCAGCGCCGCTGCGACAAGTCGCTCCTCCTGTAGTGCCTACTTGGGCTTGCCGTGGCTCCCGGTCGCCGTGTAGTCTCATGACAGGGCAGAAGGTTCCCCACTGAAACCAACGCACAAACAGCTCACGAAACTTTTTGTCATTTGGATCTCCGCCATGGAACCCACCGATGTCAGTGGTCCACCAAGGAAGTCCAGACATGCCCATGTTCAAACCAGCGGCCAATTGATCCCGCAAGCTTGCCCACGACGAAGCAATATCGCCACTCCAAACAAGAGCACCGTACTTTTGACTTCCGGCCCACGCACAGCGCACAAGATTTACAATGTTTTGCTGGCCTTCTTTTGCCATGCCCTCGTAGAAAGCTCGCGAATACTCCACTGGGTAGATATTACCAATGGCAACGTTTGGTCCAAGGTGATATCGATAATTTTCAAAATCGTACACCCGATATTCCGGTTCAGCCTCATCAAGCCAGAATACCTTGATGCCCTTGGAATAGTAGTTTTGCTTTGCTTTCGCCCAGACATACTCACGAGATGCAGGATTAGTCGGGTCAAAATGGACTGTAGACCCCTGAAACGTCATTGCAATTCGAACGCCGCGTTCAGTTCGGATAAGATACCCTTTTTCCAGCATTTCATTATAATTCTCCGATCTTCTGTCCACTGTTGGCCAGATCGAGACCATGAGCTCGATACCCATGTTCTGCAGTTCTTTTACCATAGCGTCTGCTTGACGTATCAGTGTCTGATTGAATATCTAGCATGATGCCTAAGTATGTGGCATGTAAGACTTACCCGGATCCGGCCAATAGGTCTCGTCAAATTTCCATTCACCTTGCATTGGCCAATGGAAGAAATCGACGACAATCAAGTCAATTGGAAGATTTAGGCGTTTATACTCCCTTGCAACCTTAAGAAGTTCGTCTTGGGTTTGGTAACGCAACTTGCACTGCCAGAACCCCAATCCATACTCTGGCATCATGGGCACCTTCCCGGTAGCTTCGGCATACCCCTCGACTATTTGTGCTGGCGTGTCTCCGGCCACGACCCAATAGTCAAGAATTTTGGTGGAAATGGCTTCGAAACTCATAATGTTTTTGCCAAAAATGGCATTGCCAATGGCTGGATTGTTCCAGAGAAAACCATAACCGCGCGAAGATACAGCAAAGGGGACACTTGCCTGAGAGTTGCGGTGCGCAAGCTCTAGCTGGCTTCCTTTGATGTCTAAATACGGTTGCTGGTATTGGCCCATGCCGTATATTTTCTCCTTGGGGTCGAGACTCTCGAATCGGGCAGTAAGATGATAGTCTCCGCCATTGTTAGGCTTAAACTCCCGGGCCTCAACTTCGAGAGCGCTGCATTTGGGGTCGGTTATGTCGCGACGATGACGCGCATACTCTTCCAGCAACAGTTTTCCACTTGTGTTCCAGATGGATATTTTGCCCCGCTTGGTGATCGTGGCTTTGATTCTGCCGTTAATCAACGTAGCCGAGTTATCGCTAATGTTAATATCTGCTGATTTGTCTGATTGTTCCAATAACGCCCAATTTTCACTTGGCATTGAACTCATTTTCGTCGCACGTATACGCAGAGAGTTGCGACCCCATGGTTCAACCCAGAGTTTTTCCGCATCAAATGCGTACAATATGCGACCATCTTCGCTTGACAACATGGCGGGAGGGAAACAGGGGCAGTCCTTTTTGAGAGGGCTGGATGTTAAGGATAATGTTGTGATAGAGTTGAACTTATTAAGTAAGGTGGTGACCAAAGCGTAGCGTTGTGGTGAAAGATTCCAAGCCTCGAGGGTCAAGTCGAGATAGGAGGAATATCAGTGACGTCCTAATGCGCACCCTGGACAAATATCCTGGCGACAGAAACGCCACTATATTCCGCTAACGGACCTGCTATTTGGTACAGCTAATCGAGCACACCTGGCAAATTGACGATCTACCTAGGTGATGTGGCCCCCCACCGGGAGACTCATGCTACCCCACCTGTACCCCACCGGAGCCGTGTATGTCCCGTATGTTGCGCCATCTAGCCCACAAGGGTTCCCCGCAAACAACGTTATTAGAAGTAGCCGAGCTAAGTAGTTGCAGGAACGAGAATCCCTATTCATGCGGACATTCGAGGAAATACTAGCTAGCGCAACGGTTAAACGTCGCGTTTTACTAGGGATCCGCGGCGTTTGCAGTCTTCTCCTTCCCTATCAATGGAGTGATCTATCTCGTGAGCTACGTACCCTAGATTGCCACGGGGAATTGCTCGAAATGGAGTGAAATTAAGTCATTTTGTGAGCAAAACCTGGGGTAATGAACGCACGGCTTCAGTGAAAACCGGTACCCATAAAAGGGTCATGTTCTGACACCCAACCTCATCGAGAGCTGGCGCTTCATGCTATATCCTTTATAAGATGATTTTCTCTACCACTATTGCTTTGCTCCTTGCTGGCGCTAATTCGGCCGAGGCTCTCAGCATTCGACAAGCATCAAAGGGTGTCGCAACTGTTGACATCTCGAAGAACACTGGTCCAGCAACAACCATTGCTTCAGGTTGGATTTATGGATTCCCAGATAATGGCACTTCAGTCGATAGCAAGATCCCAGAGCACTTCGTGAAGGATGTCAAGTTCGTCGGCTCCCGATCTGGTGGCGCTCAGATTCCTCCTCGGGGTTGGGTTGCCGGTTTGAACGATTATATTGGACGCTTCAATTCGACACTTTCTAACTATAGAACCACACGCCGTTATGGTGGTGACTTCATCCTGCTCGTTCATGACCTTTGGGGTGCAGATGGTGGCAGTATCAAAACATTTCCAGGAGATAATGGCAACTGGAGTTCAACAGATGCATTCTTTAGGCGGCTGGCGGATGATCTTCGTGCCAATAATATGCTCGAAGGTCTTGTTATTGATCTTTGGAACGAGCCAGATATTGATATTTTCTGGGCTCGTACTTGGGACCAATTCCTCCAATATTATGTCCGGTCGCATAAATTTTTCAGGTAAGTGTAGATTCTGAACATGTCTAAAAAGCAGTCGTAAAATACTGACTAACGTTTCTTGGCAGGAATGAGTTTAAGAATACTCTGATCAGCGGACCTTCCGCGGCAAATATTCCTACCATTGGGAACCAGAAATGGATCGCTTGGTTTAAGGCCATTGCCGGTAACAAGACGATCCCTAGCATCTACTCATGGCATCAAATCGGAAGTTGGTCCAAGCAACCTGATCAAACCTTGCCTGACTTCAACACTTTGAAGGCTGTCCACAATTTGCCTGATCTGCCAATCGATATCAACGAGTACGCCGCAAAAGAGGAACAAAACCCCGCAAACTCAGTCTATTACATTGCTCAACTCGAGCGACACAACATGCGAGGCTTACGAGCAAACTGGGGCTCAGGTTCAGGCCTGCACGATTACCTAGCCAATCTCGTCTACAAAAAGAATGGCGTATACTACCCCAACGGTGAATGGCATCTTTACAAATACTATGCCGAGATGCAGGGCGAACGAGTAGCTACCACTGCCTCATCTGACCGCCAATTCGATGTATTTGCGACCAAATCTGGTAACCAAGTCAAGATCATTGCTGGAACTAGATCCATCAAGGCAGCCTATGAAATCAAAGTGTCAGGGCTACAGAGTCTTGGCCTCCCAGCATCAGGCTCCGTTCGTGCGAACGTGATCCGCTTTGATTGGGCCGGTGACCAAGGGGAGATAAAAGCATCCGTCGACCTGGGGTCCAAGACCTTCACGTACACATCAAATACGGTAAGTTAATCGCACTTCTTACATAATTTAGTGCTATGGGTTCTAATGTTTTTGTAGCTTTCCATAATAGTGGACCCACCGACTAACGCCACTGCATATGCGTATCAGCTCAATGTTTAGAAAATCGAGACTGCTCAAGGACTCTACTAAGGAGGCCGAAGATTTCAATATTTTCGATGGTTGAATAAACTGAGGCGTAATGAAAGCGCCATGTGTTCGATATTTGGGCTTGATCGGGATTTATGTGAAACGTGAAATGTCGCATATTGTTAGTGCTGGATGTATCGATTTGAATCCATATTTTTCAACATACCTTAAGTCTAAGACCCCATATGTTTATGAGGCTTGGTGTTTATTTTATGGTAAATATGAATAATATTATACCAATCTGACGCAACTAAAATCTTTATATTATCAATTGTGAATTGCATCTCATGACACCAGCTCTTCCATTTGTAATAACTTGGTAGAGTGTAGACATATTTCGCCTAGGGTCACTATAAGTCCAGTACAATTTTTGGCGCGTCGAATTAGGCAAGGACTAGACATTCATCTCAACCAAGATTCCATGTTGCCGCGATCGCTGGCATATTTTGTGAGTGACCACCTGACCAACTACAACTGAAAGTACGCCCTGGGATAGTGGCAGTGACCCAATTTCAGACCAACAAACAGTGGAGCTTGGTAGAAAATATGTAGCTTACCCTTAGGAGCTCTTTCCTTCGTTAGGATTGCAACAAACATAAATACAGATTGGGGGTCATGATGGCGTATATATATAAGCATAGTCCTAAAGACTTTGCATCTCAGGGAGAGCAACAGCCTGCCGGAAAGAGATAAAAACCAGAACACAGCGAGCAAACGATTGGCCGAGAGAAAGGTCAGCGAGGCGAGGCGAACAGCGCAGCCGCGTCTCCACTGATTCTTGATAGCATTCCTGACCCTGGTATGTGGTAGCCAATTATGGCGCAAGAAGTACCATATCGCTTGCATGATCTGAGAATTTAGGTGAACATAGGTATCAAGGTTTTTGACTAAGGGAGAATCATGCCTGAGTCAAAACACTTCTTATTTTATCCAAACTCCCTTCACAGCATCATTCTCGATAGACTTATTGCGACGTGTATCACCAAAGAGAATGTTGACCCTGAAATGCATGTCCACCGTTGGGAAAAATGTTATGTCACGAGCAGTAATAGTTGCAAGATTCTGTAATAAGCGCGATGGTGAAGTCTCGTACTTCACTTTGATTGGCTCGGCATGGTTCTCCATTGACACCACATCTAGCAACTCGCCGTGTTTCCGAACGGTGTGTAGTTTAGCGCGATGCAACAACATACTAGGATGAGGCATTCGTGCTCACCCTAGCAGTCTAGATTTCTAAATTGTCAAATCACGTCGAAGTTTTCGCTGGCAAAGTCGGTGCTTCAGCTTTATATAAAAGGGCCTTTTCTTCTGTGCCGTTCTATGTCATCCTAAGCTGCGTTCTGCCATCCTGTGGACGACACTCCTGTAATCATCAGAGTTGCATGAATTTTTGACCAAGTACTGGAACTCTCGTCAGGAGAAAATTTATGTACCGTCAGCGACCCGTGCCGCACACCTGACTGCACGTGGATCGTTTTATGATTTCGAAGAACAAAACTGTCTTCAAACATAACTTGAATATCTAACTTGCACCTACGCAGAGAAACTGTACAACGCACACTATGGACGAGGTGCCTGGACCCCCCAATCGTCGCACAATGGCTATTCCACGCTTGCTAAGAGTAGTCCAACCAAAGGCACAGAAGCGGAAGCAAAGAGTCCAGAGAGCATGCACTGCAGTGAGTATAGCACAGTTGAGCAGCACTTCTGCAGACTTATGTCTACACCTTCACCTTGAAATTTTGTTTCTGTCTTTCGTAGCTTATTCCCGTACATCTAGTGCCGATTGCAAAAAACCAAATGCAGTGGGGAGAGGCCGCTGTGCACGCATTGTACTGCTACAGGCCGCGAGTGTATATACATTATGACCCGGCAAAACCGCTTGAACATGTGAGCATGCTCACAATTATCACCAGCGACCAGCACAATGGCTAGCAGCTTACAAATATAGTCTGACGGAACGATGTGAAGAAATGGGCGAGCTGCTGAAAAGTCTCCAGCGCTTTGCAAATGCAGAGGACAATATGAGGATCGCAGAAATCTTAGTTGCCGTATGTTGAAAAGTGTAGCAGTGGCAAAATGGGACCATCCAAGAACATGAAAGCTGACCATTGCAGATTGAGTCGGAGACATTTGAGTCTCGATCAACAGCTATGCCCACGGGATCAGGAACAGAGAGGTACGATACCACTAAGTCCAAGGAGACGTGCGATTTGGAACCGTATCAAAGGGGAAATACAGATCCTTATTATGTGCATAGAAACCAATGGGCAGGCGGAACTGGATACATTGAGGAGAGCGCCGAGGGTTAGCGGTTTTAATACAGTTGCAGCGTTCATGTAACCGTTGAGGCTGTGCGACGAGGATAGAGTATTACTGAGTAGAGGTCCTTGAAGTGTTTTGCAAATCATGTCGCCAGAAACAGAAATAGCCCAACGATCAGATGCACAAAGAAATTCAGGTTATGCTCACCAAACCAATAACGCCCGATACACACAAGGGTATAATTATCAAGGCTTCTTTGCCTTGCCCCTCCCCGCGGGGCGGCCTCTTTTCTTTGGTTGCTCTTCCCTGCCCTCGTTGGCTCTCATACGCTCAAGCTCGGTCCTCAACATAGTTTCGAGGGCATCATTGCGTCGGGTCAGAAGCATGACATCGTCGGTATTCACGACTTTGCGGCCACCATGCTTGGCAAAGACCTCTAGGTCGCGCGCTGTATTTGCAATTTGGGTGTATACAAGCTCGGTCAAGGCGCCGATGAATTGGGGCGTTGCGTTCATGTCCGAGGTCAGGCACTCTTCGTCGACATATTGGCCAATGGAGTACCAGAGAGCGGATTTGAGACGCTAAGAGAGGCGTTAGCACGTGATGATCATGTACTTGGAATGGGAAAGAGAGCCGCGCCTCTTCACGTTCTGTAGTGGCATCCGTATCGGTTGGAGCCATGGCTATTTAGACAGAAGCGTGTGTCTGCGTGTTGGGTGGTGGATGGTGTTGTAGGATGACGCGACGTGACGCGTTTGAGAGAGACCAATAGCGGGGCCGTAGGGGCGAGCGGTCGGCATCGGCTGGAAATCGTGAAAGAATCCATGGATTGCTTCACCACCAGAACCGCGTTCAACGTCCAAGCTAAATAAAAAAGACACATCTCCTCAATCGCATTGAGCCATTGAAGAAAAGCCGCACACAACAAAAACCTTACCAACGAAAACCTCGCACAGCGAAA
The DNA here is from genome assembly GCA_028456385.1 of Ophiosphaerella korrae. Classification (NCBI taxonomy): domain Eukaryota; kingdom Fungi; phylum Ascomycota; class Dothideomycetes; order Pleosporales; family Phaeosphaeriaceae; genus Ophiosphaerella; species Ophiosphaerella korrae. Next base: position 100,621 of record JALNQF010000139.1, on the reverse strand, counting down.
GCCTAACCAACGAAAACCTCACACAACAAAAACACCATCAGCTCCAAAATGGACTACATCGTCGACAACCTCAACCTCGCCAAAGATCGCTTGATCGACAACTCTATAAAATCTTTCGAGGGCATGACACCCCAACGCTGGATTCGGCTTATCGTCCTCGTGGGCGCATACCTGCTCATCCGCCCTTACATCCTCAGATCTGCTGCGAACCGCCAGAAGGCAGCCTTCGAGAGAGAGGCGGATGAATTAGGGCTGGGCAGCGATGGCCCAAACGCAAATGACTTGAGGGGCGCCAAAGGCAAGCCTGCTGCTGGAGGAAAGGTTCTAGGCGAGGTTGAAGACGCGGACTGGGGAAGCAAGGCGAAGAACAGGCGGAAGACCCGGCGCGACTAAAGCTTACCAAATAAATGGCTTGGAATGTGGCATTTTTGCATACCACCTACCTAATTCCCTACTATTAATTTCATCGGTGAGCCCGCGTCCTTCCACGGAATTCAACACGCGTTTCATCTCCCTCCCAAGAATTGCTTTCCTTGCTTCCCCTATTCACAACTATTGGTGTGGCCAAGTTTCCTCACCCCAAGCGAGCGCCTCCGCACCTTCTTCCACTCTCTGGCCCTCTGGATGCTGGGCATCATGGCTCTGCTCTTTGTCCTGGGTGCGCTTAGCACCTTGCCCACAACCCATGCACATATGTAAATGATTAAGCCCTCTCCTTTCTGTGACCCGCACGCCGACCACACTGAGCCTAAAGACTGAAACATCCTGAACCCGCTGCGTTCCGATGGCAACGACTTTGCCTGTAAAGGCTACCAGTGAAACACACCCTGGATTACAGTAGCCACCTATGACATCATGTCACGCGGTTCCAACACCAAACCCAGTAAACCCAGTTTAGGGAAGGAGATTCGCCCAAGGGACACCGCGAGGATCAATGCAGTAGCGCAATCGGCACTCTCGTTATACCCGCCGCTTTTCGTAGCAAATCTGGCTAGCATCAACAGGTGCAAGACACTAGAGGCAATCGATGTCTTCTTCGGCGACTCGGGATCAGATATCGCGTTCGGGGACAAGGAAAGTCGATCCACAAGGCCTAGTTACTCCAAAGGCGAGTGCAGAGGGCGTGGAAGTAGCACTACAGGTACTATCTCGTTATTGTCCTCGTCCTCGGGTTCCGGAGCAAAACCATGGCACAATTCTGCTCGGTCTTCACAACACTCAACAAATAAAAACAGTGCGCCTTCAAGGTGCAGTTCAAAGTACCTGAGCGACGGGAAATGGCATCCAGAGTGTGACAAGGGCTCGAATAGACAGCAGGCTCTGGGCCAATCGCACGAAGTGAAAGTACAAGGGAAAGGGGCGCATGGTAACAAGTTTAAGAAGCCGGCGTTGAATAATGTGCAGAAGGAGCTAGACAAATATTTGACAAGCTTATACAGTGCTCAACAAAAGCGAGACACTACCACGGTATCGGAAAAGAACGTGAGGGAAGCCAACCTTGTCAACAGACATGGCTCAAGGAAACACAAGGGTAGTACAACCGCCGCGGTACTGGCACAAGAACTAGCCGACATTGCTGGCCAGGATGAGCCCATTTCATATCTATCGGAAGCGCTGTACAATGAGCATGCGGACAAGTTCTACAATGGCCTATACTCCCACCGCCAACCGCGGGGAGAGTATCGGCACGTTGAGCAGGAATTTGTCAAGTATCGCTGGCCAACCAATGGGTCAGTAGGAGAATATGCAAGTGGCACTGTGGGAGGAAGGGACGGATTTTGCACTACGAGAACAGACCTCATAAGCCCGGAAAGTACAGAGCAACGGCAAGGAATGCAAAGGTCAACAGGATCGACGGCAAATTAAGGAGACTAAAACGGAAAGTGGACAAGCTCCTCCAACGGGCGCAAGACGTAGGGCTCAGCTCCAAGTTCCAACGACGACAAGACCCCCTAAAAGTCGATGAGACTGCTAGGGCCAACGCCACTTCTAAACCAACCACATTTGACTTGTTCCTCAAATACCTAGATCGTTTGGGGAACAAAGTCATTGAGTGTATTCGAGGCTTCGTAGTGAAACCGCCAGCTGACACTTCAATCACACCAACTGAAGAGATACCTGTAGGGGGCCTACCTATCACGGCTAAGCAAGCCGTTGTATCATTGTTGCATAAACGACAACTCGTTATACCAAAAGTCACATTCAAGGAATGGGCATATCGAGGATTCCCTCAAGATCCTAGTGCTGATCCTTCGTCCAGTTGGAGTAGCCATCAATCCCATCTCTTGCCAATAATACCTGCCTCGGTTTCCGACACTATAGGTACCAATCCAAATGAAGAGACCGAGATGGTTACAAATGTCGAGATCTCCAACCTCCCGCCTATCAAACCCTCACCTCCCTTTATCGCCTTAACCTCATCAACGTCATCCCAGCCTCGCGGCAAAGCAAATCCTCCAAGCCATACAAGAGCGCTGCAACATTGCTTCCATACTTCTTGGGCCCAGGTCCTGTCGTCCCTCCTGGTGTTACAATCAACTGGCCCAGTCCAAATAACCCAGGTGAACGTAATCTCGAGCAAATGCCCACAATCGTTGATGATCTAAGGCCAGGATCCCTAGCAGAAGTCAAGAAGTAGTTCGATGACGAAAAAGCGCGACAAGGAGAGGCGCTCAAAGGTACTGGGGAGGTACTGGGGATGATGTGGTCACAATTTGAGGATCGCCAACACGACGTGATGAATATTATAAAGGAGTATTCGCAATTGTTTTGTTCGCAACAGTTTATGTTTTGTATGTATTATACGATTCAATGAGTGGAAGAACCAACAGTTTCCTTGAGATGTGCAATATTACGTCGACATATTTGCCCATCCGTCACACGAATCTCCTATGACAGCTCTCTCGTTTGACTCATTCACAGACCACGGCCCTCAAAAGCACCTCTGTCATACCAATCTTATACAAACATTTAAAACCCAGCCCTCGACGCCAAATCCGGTCGCTGAACAGTACCGAAAAGCATTTCAAAACGGCACCCAAGACGTATTTTCCAAACATCTGCCGCGAAACGGTCATTCTGATGTTGCAAGTGCCGGGCGTCTTGTCCTGGAAATTGTTGTTGAGAACGTAAAGATTTACCCACTGCACAAGGAGAAAGAAAGTAGAGAAGCAAAGGGAAAAAAGAGCAAAGCGAGAAAGATGAGTGGCTACCACTATCACGCTCGTTACCAGGGAGATTCCGGAAGGACAGGGCGCGAGGCATCGAGAGAACGGCGTCGTGTGGAGTATGGGCCCGACGGCGTCACCCCCGTAGGCGATTTTCCCAAATGGGAGCCTGGAACTAGTTTCCCACAACACATCAGGAATATACACACCCAGGTTAAGTACGAACAGGACATTGGTCTTCGAAATAAGGGCCTGGGTGAAAAGGCGCTAGCCATTCTGAAGGCAAAGTATCGTGACCGGAACTCTGGGCCTCATCGTGTGTACCAATATGATGAGGGTGAGTCTAGTAGAGGTCGGCGATATAGATCAACAGAAGATAACAGGGACGTTTCTCCGTCCACTCACCGCTCACAGTACTCACGTTCACACCATAGTACATACCAACGGGACGATGGGGGCGAGTCTAGTAGAAGTCAGCGACATAGTGTGGCTCACGAGTCCCAGAGCAGGGCCAAAAGCAGAGCAGACGAACACGACAGTGACATTTCTCCACACATATATCGCTCACATAGCTCAAATCATTCACATACTTTGCGCAGATCACGTCACACGCATAGCCAACGTGACCCCTTAACGCAGACGGAGAAATGGGTCTCCAAGCAGAGTTTAACTCGTCCGTCTCTATCGACAGTGAGAGAAGAAGCGCTAACGCGTACATCTTCGCGGTCCTCGGGAGTGGTATATGGGCCGCCGCCGAATACTCTAGTTCGTCCTCCTCCACCAATGCCTCCCATTCAAACCTACGCGGGATCCAGTGTACCAACATATATATCATCGGTGCATAGTCAGAGTGTTGAGACTAGGGAGCGGGAGCGGGAGCAGCGGGGGTGGTCGCTGGAGGTTGGCGTAGTCGGGGAATTAGGGCTCGGACAGGCATGTACGGGGACGTCGGACTCTGGGTCGAGAGCTGGGTCGAAAGCGCCTTCGAGTAGGAAATAAGCGGGTGTTATTTGTAGCTAGATAGTAGTGTAGAAATTAGGCGACATTATTTGTGATTTAGAAGTACAAGTCTACCATGCAATGCAGGAGTCCTTAAACTTCTATTCCGTACATAAAGTGTTTATTCTTCATACCAATCATCTATGCAGGAGTCTCTTATCTTCTATTGCCGTACACAAATTGCCCATCCGTCCACCTATCTTCTATGATTGCACACTCACTTGACTCATTCGCTGTGTCGATCATATTCACATATATAAAGCTCCACCCCAAAGATGCTATCGATACTAGATCTAGCCACTAAAAACTGCTGCAAAGAAAACAGTACCGCAAAGAAGATCCAGATAGCACCTAAGACGTACCTAGGTATTGTCCAAGTATTTATTGTGTGCCTTTTACTAGAAGCTGAAGTCGAAAACGTGACGATTTACTGACTGTGAAAGTACAAGGAGGAAGGCCAGAGCAAAAAGGATGAGTGATAACCAGTATGACAACGATTCGGGAGAAGGACGCCATGGTCTTCATCCGGGAGAAGAAGAAGAGGAATCACCGAATGCCTGGACCCTTGGACCCGACGGCGTAACCCCCCTTTGCAAAGTGCCAGTACACAAGCCTGGTGATAGTTATACATCATATTTCAAGGGTATGAGCCAACATATGAAAGCCGCAGATGAAGCTGGTTTCCTGAAAATGGGTGTGATAGAGAAATTAAAGGCAAAATACCATGGCCATCAAGACTACGAGCACCTTGATTTGACATATGGCCATTACTTTAGGCAGCACATAAACGCTGGTCGTGAAAGCGCTCAACGGCGCCTGGAAGATAGAGAGAATCGCAAAGGTAAGGGCCCGAAAAGAGTGAACACAGACGATACGTGTACGTCTTCGGAAGCGGCTACACATTCATATCGCTGGTATAGAGAAAGTGGCTCATTAGCCAAGGGAGCCCTAGGGGAATCTCAAGAATGTTTACTTCATCGGATGCCCACACCGCTGCAGGAAGAACAAGCATACGAGGCAGCAGAAGGCGATGATGCATCGTCTATGGATTTTGAAACGATGGCGCATAGCGAGGGTGTTCAACCTAGAGAAGGCCTAGCCTAGAAGAACTGAGAATGGCGAGTACCATATATCTTACTGTAGGTAGGTGGTGGCGGAGGGTCAGAAGCGCTTGTGTGTGAGAAACGGGAGAGCGTACTATTTGATTGAGAGAATGTTGTTTGTGGTTGGACATTTTGAAGTGTACGGCATTATGTGTTGGATTGCTGCAACTCTACCGTATTAGAGCTCTTTAACTCATCCTCTTTGCATATACATATATAAGAATATAATAGAAAATTCAAATTCATACAACAAATATTGAGCATAGGACTGATCAAGTAGATTCAGCGAAGCCTATCTAGGCACTGAGTATCAACCTGGAAATCCACTGGAATTAATACGAGATCATAGAGCTGCAGCATTGTGAGGATCTACCTCTCTGTCATCTCGCGTCTATATGTATGGTTATTTATATTATTACGTGTGTATTGAGTGTGGGTGAGGGATGGACGAACTGGCAGTCTAAGCTAGGTTCCATTCGATCGCACGTGCACTGGCTTGGCAGCTCGGTGCCTATTGCACTCCATCGTTCGATCCCCACACGCCGCCCGCGTCTAGTCCAGACCCTGAGTGTAAGCTGCGAGAACGAATTGCGAGTTGCTTCGTCTCCTTCACAACACATCGCCACCCCACCCCCACTATGCGCTTCTCACCCGCCATCCTTCTCGCACTGCCCGCCGTGGCGCTGGCTGAGGAGCAGATTCCCCTGCTTGACAAAGTCAAGGGGTTTTTCAGCAAGGCTACGGCTGCCGTGTCGTCTGCGATTCCGGCTGTCCCGTCGGCGCCCATCAATGGTGCCACACAGAAGGCGGCTGCAAAGGCGGCACAGGCCATCCAGCACCCGCTGACCATGGACAACTGGAAACAGGTGTTGACGGTTGATCCCACAGCCAGCCCGCCCACCACTCAGGACTGGCTCATTTTCATCACAGGCGGTAACTCGTCATGTTTCGGTTTGTGCGGCAACGTGACCAAGGCCTGGAATGTATGTCATGGCTTCAAGTCATCAACCTCTGCCGTTCCCTGCTAACTGTGCTGCAGGCGTCGCTCCCCATACTTGCGGCCAAGTCCAACGCGCCCAAGTTTGCCTACCTGGACTGCGAAGTAGAGAACCTCCTTTGCAACGCCTGGTCTGTTGGCGCTCCCGCCCTCTACTACTTCCAGATCCCCAAGCCTCTGGCTGACCAGTCGGCGCCCGCCCCAACCGTCCGCTACCAGCCCCTGAACCGCACTTCCACCACCGCCGAGACATTCAAGAACCTCATCGTCGACAATGAGATCGAGAAGGTCGAGCCGTACGAGGGGCTCTTCCACCCCTTCACTGGCGAGCTTCAGAAGTACAACCTGGCTCTTCCCTACGCATACGTCACCTGGGGCTTCTCCAAGATGCCGTCGTGGCTGCCCATGATTCTCATCTCTTTCTTCAGCCGATCGATCATGTAAGTATGCGTCCAATCCGATATGGACTGAGTGCTAACCAATTCATAGGGGCAAGCGCATGAACCCAGGTCCTACAGCCCAGGGTGCAGCGCAACCAGCACGGTAAATTGGTTCTACTGAGCCTTCAATCAAGGCCTAGGCCTACTGTGCTCGAGGATCGGCCAAGTTTGTGTTGTGTGCAGTGTGTGTAGGGAGGGTATTCATACTGGGTTATAATTGGAAGATTGGTGGCGTGGCTCACGGCTGGTTTCTACCATGGCAATGCGTAAGGAGTCGGGCCCAAAATATCTACACTACGATTAGTATTTCTTAGGCTGGAACGTTCAGGACGATGCGAATAGAATTCAACTTTCTCCTAGCCTGACCTGCCTAAGTCTCACGATGAAATATGCCAAGCCGCACCCGCGCTAGCGACTGAATCTCGAAATCTTGCGAACTCCGCAGCTCCAACAACTTCACATCACCGCAGCCATGGTGAACATAATAAGTCGCATGCGCAAGCTTCAACAGGCAAGTTTCCGCCCACTCGGCTATTCGCCTGCTATCTAGTCCCTCCCACCAGTTAACACCCTCCGCAGAAGGTACGCCCACCTCCTCCGCAGACACCCCCGAGCCCGCTGCACGCCCTCACCACCACTCATCCACCCTCTAACCCACTAACCCCAACCCCCTCAGCTCCTCTGGATACGCTGCGGTCCCGGCGCGCTCATCCTCCCCAAAGATGTCACAAAACTGCGCCTAGAATTCAATACGAAGCTATACGGCGGCCACCGCGGCGCACGGTACGTAATCTTTTCCCCAGCAAAAAAAAAAAAAAGCAAAGCACAAAAAAAAAAGGAAGGGAGGGGGCCGGGAAGACGGGGAAGACGGGGAAGACGGAAAACGACCAGGGTGGGTGGGGAGGGGGGGGGGGGCCGTGATGAAGGCTTACGCTTGCACAGGAAATTCTGGCGCGAAATGTTGCCACGCATCAAGTTCCGCAATCCCGCAGTGCCGATGCAGATCCAGCGGCATAACGACGCTGCGGGGCCATCGCGACTGCATGTCTACATGGGTGGTGAGGCGCCGGCACATACGCTGGATATGCGGGACCAGGAGGAGGGGCAGATATTGGCGGCGTTAGAGAGGGCGGTAGGGGCGACGCGGGTGGAGCCCACGGCGCAGGAGGAGGTGGAGATGCGCGAGCTGGAGGAGTTTAGGGCAAGGAGTGAGAAGGATAGGGTGGAGGTGAGGGAGAAGTTGGTGAGGGAGAGGAGAGAGGCAGAGATGTTGAAGATGGCCAGGGGGGAAGTGGCAGCTGTGCATTGAGGGGGGAGGAGGGTGTTAGGAGAGTAGGCACTACTCGCAATGTACATTTACCTGTACGAATACCAGCGTCTTCGCACGATGTTTCTTCATACTCGTGCTGAACCAATTGCGCTACGAAGGCTACTGGGCCGCACTACTACGGGTACTGTACAAGAGCACTACCCACTTAACAAGTCTCAACGCGATCCTCCAGAGTACGCAATTATCTTCCAAGTGACCGAAGCGTCCCAAGCCATTCTTTCAGGCCGACCGCATAACAGTCCCACACGCTGCCCTAAACAATCTCCTACCGCATACAAGTCAATACTCGCTAGATGTGTCAACATACATTGTGCACGCGCAGGCCGCATAAATCCTGCCCAACACGCTCCACTTGCGTGCATGGCCTGCACAGGAAGCCCAAATGTGCAAGGGTCATTAGCCGTGTCATCTAAGGATGTTGCCTGTTTGGTCGAGGAGATGCTTGATACAACGCTCGGCGGCGCGACTTGTGTGACTCCATGGTGATGTGCCGACAGGATGTTGCTTCGCAAGGCCTGGGTGCATTGGTGGTTCCCGTTGTGACATGTTTCATGTGCATATATATATAGGCAAGCTGCAAATGCATGGTCCGTTCTTTGGTTGACTGTATTTTCTGGGTCGGTGGTCCGTCGCGCGACATGCGGGTGTGACCAGGGGTGCGACAGGTAGTTGTAGACAACTTCACGGCGTGCATTCGCGAGCGTACGAAAGAAGGGCAAGTAGGTGTTGCGTCGTCATACCATTAGGCTACCTATGCGGACGTGCGCAGATTGCTCATGCAACAGCAGCACCATTCCACCAGCTGGTAGCGCCCAGCACAAAAACAACGACCATGGCATCACTTACGACAGTGGTCCATATGACGCTGTACCGGCCAATGGCTCTAACATAGCCTCCGTACGGTGGAGGGAGTATGCTGGCAGCCGTGCTGAGGATACCGCTGCCTTGCAACTGGCCTTTCTCAAGGAAATACCTTGACGATTGCATAACAACTTCGAAGGTGGCGAAGAGATAGAAGAAGCGAGCGAAGTCGTGGACAGAGGCAGACCGAAGGGCCCAGTCATCGTCGTGAAGGACATCGCGTGATATTTTGGACCCAGTGAAGGGACTGTGTAGGACAATGTAGATGGCGAGTGCAAACGAAAACAGAGAGTGCACAAGGCGCCAAATCCATGCAGACGACTCTTCTGGTGATGGTTCAACAGTCGGGCTGCCTTGCATTGCTGGGAAGAGATTTGCAAGGCCAGGAGGCATGTTGGGAGACCCACCACTCTGTGAATCAGACCCACCAGGCATACCACCACCCATCATCTGCTGCAACATGGCCATCATGGGGTCTTGCGAGGCATCTGGGGCTTGCCCGGGTGGGAGAAATGTGGATGGATTGCCATCGAAGGCGAAGGGGGATGGGAGACGGGGCTGGGATGCCGATTGATAGTGATGTTGCGAGATATCGATTTCGTCCGGATCTGGAGTTGCAGTACCAGAGGCGACGGGCGTTAGCTGGGATGGCGCAGGCACTGGTTTGACTGCAATTCCATGCAATTAGCCGTGCAGTCCAATTAAAGAGGGGTGGTGAAGAGAAGGGGACGGGAACAAGAGGGGAAAGGAAGAGAAGAAGGGGAAGCGAAGTAACGATGACAGTGCCATGACGACAAGAGACGATAAAAGAAGGAAAGAGAAAAGCATAATTCTGGTCATACGGGATGGCGGCGTACCAGGGACATCTTTTTGGAACTCGCTGAGGTCTTTAGGTGGGCCTCCCTGCAATGCTGTGATTTGTTGGAGACGTGAAGCTCCGCTCTTCGCTGCAAGCCGTTCCCGCCGCAGGCGTGACTTGGTCTGGACAGGCGACTCGCCAGGCAGAGGCTCGGTCGAGGGGGCGGATGAGTCGGCCATGGTGGGTGTAGACGTGGTGGTGGTTGCAGCTGGAGCCGGAGCTATAATAGCTGTGGTTGTGGTCGCCGTGGTTGAGGTCGCCGTTGGGGTTGTAACGGTGGGGTCACGTGTACGCGCTTGTCTACAGCCGATAGTCACCTGGTGAGTGCCTGTGTGTGCATGTGTCCAAATCAAAGCACGGCTTGCCTTCGCTGTGTTCACTGTGTTCAGCTGGATTTTCTGAGCAGACGTCGAATTTAGGGTTCCGCGGACCGTGAGATTGTTGTGTTCTTGGCATCCCGATCCGGAAGCGATGGGCGGGGGCGCAGGCAGAAGTCGCATTCGTGGGACTTAAATAGGCGCGTTGTGCGGAGGTGCCTTTCAAAAGTCTTTGCCCACGCCAAGGCACTAAAAAGCCACATTTCTAGGTTAGGTAGTCCAGTGATTGTGACCACATAGTGCGATCTTGCCCTCAAGTCGTGATTCAAAGGCAACAACTATGTCTCGAGTATTAATATTGTAATTAGGCGCCATATAGAGATGAGAAATGGCTAGATAGCTATTGAAAATTTAGCAAATTGAGAGGTAGAAGACTTTCATATCGGGTGCCAAGATTGTGGCTTTTTTTTTTTAGCGTGGGTAAGAACTTTTGAAAGGCTCCTCCGTACGAGTAGGAAGGCTCCACGACAGTAGAGTCACCACCTCGCCGCCAGCCACACCACCACCTTTTCCTCCAGGCCCTTCAAATGGACGCCCCTACAATACAAGGGGGGCCCAAGAAAGGGTGAGTAGTGCGTTCGGTGCGCTCGGGCCATGGAAAGTTGTCGAAGATTCCTTACTCCAATAGAAATCTGTATATAATTCAAGAACCAAGGATAACTAATTCAGCTCAATATGGCTCCTTACGTTAAAACACCAAACCGCCGCCTTACCTACCAAGAACGCTCTCGTATCCACTCCCTCCGTTGGGACAATAATTGGAATTGTTCAAAGATCTCTTCATACCTAGGTATCCCTTATAAGACAACTCGTCGTTGTACTCAACAGCAAGTTACTCCTCCAAGACCTTCTAAACGACTTGGTAGGCCTCTAATAATTAATACTCCTCTACGTAAACGACTCGTCGAACATGCTATTGCCAACCAAGAGCAGCGGCAGAAACCTCTCTAGCAAATTGCTAATGAGCTCTGCTTAAATTGCGACGAACGAACAATTTAGAAAGCCTTTAAACAAGAACGCTACTATTGCTGACTAGCAACAGAGAAGCCTCTTCTTGAAGAGAAACATTACAAGATCGCCTTCTATGGGCGGAGACCTGCCTAGCTTAGCCTTGGGAGATGTGGAGAAGGATAATCTGGTCTGATGAGGCATCGTTCAAATGTGGGAGAGGGAAGGTCTGGGTAACAAGGAGGGTAGAGGAGAAATACTATCCAGACTGTATCGTCCCTAAGTTCAAGGATTACTGCTGTGTAATGGTTTGGGCTTGTATTGGAGGAGACGGATTAAAGGGTCTGCTACTAATTTGGGACCGTGAGATGTGGGGGAATATCAACTCATCCTCTTACTGCTAAAGAGTTATACCTTTGATCTAAGCTTTCAAGCAAGAGCATGAGATCTTCAGAGTTGGGATAAGCAACGCTATTCTTATGCAAGATGGCGCTTCTTCTCACCAGGCTTTGGCTACAAGGAGTCTCTTCCATTAGCTCGCTATTCGGCTGCTGTGGTGGCCTGCAAGATCGCCTGATCTTAATCCAATTGAGAATGTTTGGAGGCTACTCAAGTCAAGGGTTCGCAAGAGATGGCCAAAAACAAAGGAGCAGCTGATAACTGCAATCCAGGAAGAATGGGCAAAGATTGAACTCAAAGATATTCAAAAATACTGCTTGAATATGAGAGAACGTTGTGAGGCAGTACGCCTAGCTGGAGGTGGGCACATACGATACTGAGTTGATCCAAATTGTATGTAAATTACAGTGTACGTAAGATTCGATAGAATTCCATGGCTCGAGCGCACAAAGCCGCACTACTCACCCTTTTTTGCATCCCCCTTGTACCAGTAGCCAGGTTCATCCTGCGGCCCGTCCCATTCCCCTTTTGGCGGCCTAGCCCTTCACCGATCAATGCCTCTTTATAGCTTGCTGTCATGCACCAAGTCCGGCGTAGATGATTATTCTCTTTTTTTTGTTGTGTCACCAACATCTTGTTCCGAGATGCATGCGACTTCGTTTCGTCACCTCCCCAGACCTGGCATAGTGCACGACAATTCGCACCCCAACACAAGATGCTATCTGTACCCACACCGATACCATGGCGCTGGGAGTAAGTTGCGTCAACGCTGCTTTGGCCAAGTCTCCACGGGTAATGTTCCCGCTCGCCTATTGAACCTTAGACGCGTCATGCTGCATTATGAACCTCTCATCGGCATGTGGCTTTGGCTGGCACGTAAGATGCAATGTAACAGGGACCTAAGCGATCTGATAGCTAATCTACTCGCCTCCATTGGTTCTGTCCTCTTACAAAACCTGACTCTGAACGCTGCAGCAGCGCGTTGCCTAGAGGCACGGGGATCTTCATGCGTCGTCCGCAGCCGATGTGGTCACTACTATTATACTATGCAATCTGATTGGCTTACTCGCCCATCTCCATCGACCTTCTGACCCAATTATACCGCATAAGTGTTGTTGAAAACTCAATCCTCCTCAGTTCTTAGCGTTGAGCTGACTAAATCATCCTCTACCCTCTTCCGCCATCCTCCTTAAGGCCAGGCGCGCCGACACATCTTCTAACCATTCAACTTGCTACAAAAAGGCGTAATGAATAGGCTTTCCGGAAATTTGCTAGCCCAATCGCGACTCTTCTCACCGCATCCCAAGCTTCAATGCCTATGTAGTACGAAGAAAATTCTTTCGGGAGGGTTATGACAGTCGGTATCCGGCTTCATGGTCACCATTGGACTTTGAACGGGGGCAAGTCGATGCAAGGTTCAGGGGGTTTGCACTACGAAGAAGAGGTTATAAACTCTGCATTGTTCATTAGGTCGTTGTATTCTTGACCCATCTTCCCTCTTCCCTATCTGCTTTGTTTGAGCATCACCTTCTTACCTGCCTTGGGGATTCTACATTCAACACATCGGTATTGTCTGGCCAAACATGTACATTACGGGGCTCAAAACTACGCACAGGGCTTTGCGGCTATCGCCCAATAGCCTACCAACTTTATCGCGACAGATACGAAGACAGTCAACCCTAACAAGCGAGCAACACTACTGGAAGCACACGCCATGGAAAGACGCGACGCTTGAGAATTTTAATTCGTGGAAGTGGCAAGTACGTAGCACCATTCCGTTGGGTTCCATAACACCTGGAGGAGATTTGCCAGCAGCCCAATTATTGACACACCTTAGCTGTCAAATACCGTTTGCACGCAGAACAAACTCGAGACGTTTCTTTCCCAAGTTTTGCCCGAAACTCTTGGTCCATCAAAAGATGAGCGGCTTCGCAAAATCCAAACCAAGCAGGATTTCATCGAAAATGCTTTAAGTGCCACTAAACATGCATCTATGTCCATCAGACTTACGCCTCATATCTTATCGCGGGTAGACTGGAATAATCCGCTTGATGATCCAATTCGCAAGCAATTCATACCCCTAGATGTCACTAGAGTTCCAGATCATCCGGAATTGACTCTCGACTCCCTGCATGAAGAGAAAGACAGCCGTATGTTCCATCAAATTCAGAGTGTTTTGTAACTGACGGCATTAGCCATTCCTGGATTGGTACATCGTTATCCTGGTAGAGCCTTATTCTTGGGTAAGCATCTGCTATTTTCTGCTGATCTATATCATCAATCTGCTGTGCTGATTGTTTCGTTTTCTGACCACGAGCAGTCACTTCCATTTGCCCTGTGTACTGTAGATTCTGTACCCGATCTTATGCGGTCGGTGGGAATACCAACCTAGTGAAAAAGAAGCCACAAAGGCCAAGCCGCAAGCGCTGGGATGAGGTGCTCCAGTACATCAAGGACCATCCAGACCTCGAAGATATTGTGGTGTCGGGTGGTGACTCTTTCTATCTAGATGCTAAAGAACTCCATGAGATTGGTTCAAGGTGATTTCTTCGTTTCATAAGCAGGCTCATTTGCTGAACTTAGCAGACTTCTTGATATACCGAGTATCAAGCGCATCCGGATTGCCTCAAAAGGCCTTTCTGTAGCGCCGGGTCGTATTCGACCGAACGAGCCTTGGGCTGACGCATTAATTGATCTCTCGAATCAAGGCAGGAAGCTAGGAAAGCAGGTCTGTCTTCATACTCACATCAACCATGCCAATGAGATTACCTGGATAACGAGGAATGCCGCAAACTATTTGTTTGAAAAAGGTGTAATTGTGCGCAACCAATCAGTTCTATTGAAGGGTGTCAACAACAGCTTCGAAGCACTATCTGAGCTCATCAAAGCTCTCGCTGACATTAACATACAGCCGGTGAGTCTAGATTCCAGCAAGACGCTGCGCTTAGCACAGGACCGTACGGTTATGGATGAAGAGAGCCGCACGTTAGATTGGATATCTAAAAGATGACCATGCATACTAACGAAAATACAGTATTATGTTTACCAGTGTGACATGGTAAAAGGCATTGAAGACCTCCGCACCCCACTCCACGAAATCATCGAGCTCGACAAGAAGTTACGAGGCACATTATCCGGATTCATGATGCCCTCATTTGTAGTTGACCTTCCCGGCGGGGGCGGGAAACGCCTGGTCTCGACGTTCGAAAGCTATGAGGACGGCGTAGCTGTGTATACGGCGCCTGGCTTAGATGGTGGCAAGGCTACTAGGTACTTCAAATACCACGACCCGAGGCCTGTCGAAGACCAGACTATGGAACAAGCAACCATGCAACACTCAGAGCAAGCACCATTACAGCCAAAGACTGCTCAAATTCTTCAGAAGGATGACCTTCCCGAACAGCCTGTAGGATACATGCCCCATGACCCCAATCCCATCGAGCGTCGTGCCACTCCATCCCCTACCTCCGACGCCCTCGAACCAAACTACGAACACCTCTCGAGCACGCTGTCGACCGAGCCGCTCCAGGATCGTCGCGCTTGACCATGCGATCTAACAACTCTGATAGGTGACTCTCACATGAATGGGTCCCCTCTTCTCCATCATCATTTCTTACCTGGTAATACATGTACTATTTTCCTTTGTTAGTTTGCGTAGACAAAAATAATTTTGTACCCCGTATTTCTTTCCTTAGTGGGCGAAGGTAGATGGAATTATGTTACGGCTGGGTTGGTAACATATGCGGTACCAGGACGGAGATGAGTCACTGCTGTTATAGTTGAAAATCTAATGGTCTTTATTTATGCTGGTGTGCCTTGGATATGTGATGTCTGTGATGGAGCAATGTGATGCGATTGATTCTGTGTCTGGCACGTTTGAGAGTAATGTGGCAATCGGTATACTGCAAGATAAGTGGAAGGTGGAGGGGATAGGCGGTCGGCTTGCTTTCTCGCGGTGGGAGTCTTCAACTCTGGCTCGAGCCGCTACTGCTGTCTATGCGATAGGCATCATCATTTCCCATGTCGCGCTTACTTTGTTCTCGGTTCGGGTCGTTCTCTGGCTGCACGTTTTCACGAGCTAGTGAGGGGGGTTGCCGTGATGGGGTTGACGGAGATAGCGCGGTGTGGGCGGTCTGACTTGACGTTTAGTCGTGCGCGTCGTGGAAGGGAGGTTTGTAGGTGGCAAGGCGGGCGCGATGTATGTGTGATGAGGACGTTCATGCAAATAGCTTGAGTTGTTGGGTTTCATTGACGTTTGTGGTAGGCTTGGAATGAATTTTACATGTGGAAGGGTACTACGGGAGCGTGTGGGAACTGGTAGCGGTGCTGTGATTCACGAGGTACAGGAAGCCATGTCTGGGATCAGGGCGCACAGTTTGAGATGGTAAGACGTCGCTGACACTGGGGCTATTGAGAACATCGTGAGGTAATGGGTTGTCTTGATTAGTACATCAAAGAAATGGATTGATGTCAGGTCGGGCCCAGGTGTACCTGAGTATCCTTGGTTCTGGACACACCTAAGCTCCGCGTTATTTACTAGAAGTTGTCTAATCATTCTTGACTTTCAAATTTACTTGTAGGTTCTCAATGTGGACAGTTTTCAGTTGATGCGTATTGTATGGCACTACCTAATACTGAGTGAAAGAGCATTGCTAGGGCAGTATCAGCCAGCCTTCTACAGACCATGCTTCCGCAGTCTCTATGGTAGCTCGGTTCATTTTGGACGCCTGTCTGCTTCAAAATCCTTGTCCAGCAAATTCATCATCCTCCTCTCCATCCCAATGCGACCACTTTACATTATGGTGAGATTAGAAATCCGCACTTGGAATAGATTCGATTCATCTCGTTCAAAGCAGCCTCACTCTTACCAGGATAGGCTTTACGGAATTCTCTGGCCTCCTTAAGCTTGACGCTGAAGCTTTTAGCACCCATAAAACTCTTCACAGCGTCGTCCATAGCCTTTAGCAGAGAGTCTTTATGCTTCTTGAAGTCACTGTCACCTAGCTTGAGCATGTGTGAAGGAACCATACCCGTCCTCTGCAATTCATCGGTGGCTGCAGTGTGAAGACATTTTGCCGCCTCTCTGCTCACACCATAAAGCATGTATCCTAGGCCTGGAACATTGCCTAGAGCAACAAGAAGCTTCTTACTGAAGCCGAAAGCGCTCACACTTTCGACCTTCTTGACAAATTTCTCCTCATATGTTTGCCATTCCCAGAAGCTTGGATGAATGCCGTATTGAGCGCCGCTGGTATCGAAAACCCATTGCTTTTGAGTTTTGATAAAAGTAATTACGAGTATCCTGTGAAAGAACCCAGTGCAATTGTCTTTTGTCTCGCCGTCGGGGCGTTTGTACATAAGTTTGAAGGGTAGTGCATCTGCAACAAGGCGGACAAGTACTTCTTCGATCTTGATGTCCTGTCCTATAAATTTTCGGTTACTGTACAATTCCCATGATTGATTTAATATGTTATACCTTCTAGGAGACTCATAATGAGATCGTGCATCCAGCTCCAAGGCTCTTCGCACATCAACATGCAAAGCATGGCCATCTTCATCCGCTGGCTCGTCATAAGTTCCTGTGGGAACTTGATAAAGAAGTCCCCGCTCCGGTCGAAATCGAAATCGCCATCATGAATTACGATGATACTACCATGGTCTTCAATCTTGACGATGGGCTGGTTCCATGTCCTCTCGCTGAAGTTCAGCCAGGCCTGTTGCACGATATCCGCCGCGCGTGCAAAAGTTTGCACTTCTTTGCATGGGTGCTTGTGTTTTGGCCAGTCCTTGGTTTGGCAGTCTTTGCTGCAGTACTTGCGCTCCTTGCATCGGGCGCACGTATTTGTTGTTGGTTTGCCACAGGCAGCGCATGTTGTCAGAGTTTTGGGAGCCATCACAAAACCCGAGCCAACAACGCGAGTGGTTGTTTGGCGTTGAGTAATTGGCGGTGGTGTTTTCCAGGTTCGCAGAGTCGAAGCTTAAGAAGGCTGCACGCGGGGGGCCTACGCTAAAGTGAAGGTGAACGTGGGAGCCTTGCACGTGGCAACTCGAAAGGGAGAGTGAGAGAGATCCTTATGTAGCCGTGAGGTGAAAGTAGACTGATGTAATTTCTGCTTACATTTCAACTCTTACAAACTAACAAACAGTAACCTACCACCGTTTCGATATGCTAAGAATTTTTGATGCGGGTTTGATAAGCACGTTCGATCCTGTACTTGTAATAACTATGGCAAAGGCGCTAAGAATTGGAAAGTCTGAGTTGCTTCATCGACATTACTTTCGAGTTTGCGTTTCCTGGAGCCGGAGTTCATGAAGTATCTGCAGTCAAGATATCTTAGAACACCATAATATCGAGCACTATAGAAGTATGTGAAGTCAGGTTCTGTGTAAACAGAGAGATATGACCCAAAGGTTTGAAACTGAAGAACTCATATCTTCCAGATAATCGGAGAAGGTATACGTATGGTACTATACCAAAAATAATCAGCCACCATTACCAGAGTCTTCTCCGAGTGGAGGTTAGAGGTTAGGGCTAGAAACATGTTTGCCATCCTGATGGTCCAGTTTTTGCCTTCCAGGCGTCCCTCTTCATATCTAGGCCAAGCGCCTCTTACAGCATATAATGAGGTAGGTAGAAGGTAGGCGGTAACATTTAAAAAGACCGAATAAAAAGAAAATTGCTAAGAAGAAATAAGGAGATAGTGTAAAGAGATAGACTAACGTATCCACTCCTGGAATGTGATCAATTATATACGGGTTCCTTTTGCCACGGCACAAAATGTGAATAACATTTAATTTATAAGGTGCCTTAATTGTTATATTCTGTGTTTATACACAACTTGAAGTTATGAATGAGATGAGAGATAGAGCCATAACAAAACCAAAATAAAAGTAGGGTATAATAGAAAATCGCAATAAGACCTATCAAAAGCAGAAAAACAGAGTAGTATAAAACAAGTTCAGAAAGAAGAAAAAATGCGGCAGCACATTCGCCCACCGACTTTCGAAGGATTCGCATGAAGCTATATGGCAAAGCAGGATCCTGATCAGAACGCTCCTTTGAGAAGCGTTTCGAGAGACTAAAGGGGCTATATGGAGGCGGATTGACACCTTTGAGGATCGCTTTCTCGCATTTTGGTTGAAGGCACCAAACACTATATCCTATTTTTGTCAGTTTGTCATTTTAGTAGGAGAAGGTAAGCTGGATACATTATAAGAACGACGAAATTCAACATAATCCTTCTGAACGGTCAATTGGCCAAGCGCATACGGCTTCTAAGCTGGAACAGTACTAAGCAAGGCCATAACTAGTGTTATGAGTAGAGCAGTACGATTGAACGACTTGACTACTTCTGACAGCGGTTTGATTAGTCTATGGATGGTCGAACTGGGGTTCTGGTCTGGTGTAATCTGGGGTAATATTTGAGATGACGATGATGTTGCGTGTGATGCGACCGTCAAGTTGTGGCCATGAGGCTGAGTGCACCGTTGAGGCGGATTTGATGACGCTACGGCTATGATGGTTGTGGGCCCAGAAGGCCTCTGCAAGGTATGCAAGGGTATTGCTGAGGCGCTCTGGGGGCGGTCTGACGACATATGGACAAACAAATGCCGAAACAGTCAAGGCAATAAAAAAATTTTGAACTGAAATGGCGACTTTAACTGTGTACATTGGGCCTGATGATGAATAGTGACTGGGGTGGGACGCCTTGGTTTCTAACTAAGGCAAATGCGAACAGAATCTCCCATCAGCAGCGCACTCATCTCTTCTATAGGACTACGTGTATAATCAACGATAGACCAAAAGGTACCCCAGTAGAGCTATGCTGATGCGTAAGCATACAATAGGACTTAGGAGAGACAATACTTCACTATAATTGGTGTTCTGCTACATTTGAATGGACATGAGGTGAAATTGGCGAAATTGGCGAGCTGAGCAGTTGTGATTTGGGACTTTGGTACGACTTGCAGCCTCCCTCCATATTGCAAACCATCATCACGCAAATCTTTTTGCTTGCACGGAAATTCTTCCAAGCTCAATTCACTCTACTCATTAAGTCAAGCCAGTGTGTGTTCACATTTGATGACCATGTAGTGATACGTGACTGAATGGCGATACATTTGAGGGGCTATGAATTGCTTACGGTTTGGGGAATAGATGCTTTGACGAGTGTCGAAAAGGATTCACTTCGCCTATGGAAGGGGAGATAATATGATGGCCTAGGCAGTTGCGTAAGTTTGCACGATAATGAAAGTAGATGTGTTACTTATGGAGTTGCTTTGAGTGGTTGGGGCTACAATGCCAAGCTACGTCATAGCAACATTTGTCATTGCCTCTCATTACTCTTCCCTAACAACTCCATCCAACTCGACACAACACCAATAATGGCCTCGACGGTGATACCCCGAACAACTATGCGCAGCTTTTCGCGCGCTTCTGTATGCGTCCAAACGAAAGCGCCAAGGGTGGCGTCGAGATGTTTGCACCAGAAAATGTCCCCAATTACAGCGTCGGCATTCCAGCATAGGCCCAGAGGAGTTCAGAGAGGGTTGTGGGGCACTGTATTCGCGGGAGCAACAATTGCGCGACGGTCTATGTTCATTCAAACCGAGCCTACGCCGAATGCTGATGTTGGTACCCTCTACAAGCGAACCGAGCCATGCTGATAGTCGAATTACAGGCCCTCAAATTCAACCCCAACCAACGCGTGCTCCCCGAGTCCATAACATCGCCTTTCCTCGAATACCTCAATCCACGTTCTACACTTGCCCCCCCTCACCCCTCCCCGCTCGCTGCCCAACTCCTCAACATCGATGGAGTCACGTCCGTGTTCCTGGGTCTCGATTACATCACAGTCACAAAAGATAGCGCAACCCCATGGGCACATGTTAAGCCCGAGGTCTTCGCCATCATCAGCGAATCCATGACTAGTGGACAGCCTATCGTCAACACTGTAGCCGCCAAAGCCGGCGAACAAGGTCAAGGTGGCCAGGAGGTGGACAGCCTCGCATACGACGAGAACGATGATGAAGTAATTGGCATGATCAAAGAGCTGCTAGAAACACGAGTACGACCTGCAATTCAAGAAGACGGGGGGGACATTGAATTCCGAGGTTTTAATGACGGGCAAGTCCTGCTGAAGCTCAGAGGCGCGTGCCGAACTTGTGACTCAAGTACAGTCACACTTAAAAACGGCATCGAAAGCATGCTGATGCATTACATCGAGGAGGTCAAGGGCGTACAACAGGTTCTGGACCAGGAAGAGGAGGTCGCCATGAAGGAATTCGCCAAGTTTGAGGAGAAATTGAGGCAACAAAAAGGCCCAGACGCGGTACCTTCCACGGTTGGAAAAGGAAGCCTGGACTTTGCTCAAGGTTGAGCTTTACATAATTGGGCTATCAATACAATATTGAATTACCACGCATTCAGCACCAAACCTAGCGACACTGAGAATTCATAGGATATGCATATCTTAGCGCGAATGCGCAGGTACCAAGGTATGCACACTAACGCTCACAGAAGCGGGAAACCCAAAAAAGGAACGCCACCAAAGAGACCTGGAAACATATCATCACTAGCAATCCATGCAAACGCTATTTGCGCCCCTGCCCATCGCTTGCGTGTTATCGTGCAGCTCACCTCAAAAGTCGGTTCAGATAGACCCCTGCGGGGTATCTTTCGCTTATCGAATCCCGATCCCGGTGCCGCCGATCTGCAGACTGCATACATATAAACAGTGACGTCGTCGCGAATCTTGACGCGCTAATATGACAAAATGACAAAAGCAAATCGACCCTTCGACTCCATCTCATCTCATTCTCCTCCACCGTCATTTCAGAGAGGCATAACCTAACCGCGAAGATTTATGCTACACGCCTTCGGAACCGCCAGCCTTCGTGTCACACATCACGCATCACACGGCGCCATCCTAGCCTCAGGC
This sequence comes from Ophiosphaerella korrae, assembly GCA_028456385.1. Taxonomy (NCBI): domain Eukaryota; kingdom Fungi; phylum Ascomycota; class Dothideomycetes; order Pleosporales; family Phaeosphaeriaceae; genus Ophiosphaerella; species Ophiosphaerella korrae. The sequence goes on along the minus strand of JALNQF010000139.1, from coordinate 79,200 downwards.
CAAGGCTGTCATACACCCTCGTTTCTCTCGAACATGGCAAAAAGAGTACGGGCTACGGGATTTTCTGCATTATCCACGGAGACCGATGCTTCAACAATCGACGGGCCAAAGATGCGCCGTTCAGAGGTTCCTTTGCCATTCAGGGCTGGGAATGGTAAACCTGAGCCGACGCGTCGTCGGTCTGCTCGTGTGGGTGCGGCAGTGAGCACAAATCCTAACGTCAATCCAGATGTGCTTGATGGGGTGACTGCGTTGAGAGCGTCACCTGATGGGCACAAGTATGGTCCTTTACAGCCTCGAATGAACAATAGCGTAATAGACAATACCGCGGACACGGCTCCCCCGAACTCTAAAAGTGTTGTTGGTAAGGGCAAACGAAAGAAGATTGCCACGCCTGTGAAGATTGAGCTCGAAGAAAGTAATGGGGTAGTGAATAGTACTGCCGCCACTGCGAGGGATGTGTTAGCGGAAGATCCCGAGGCAGAAGAAGATCTTGAAGAAGACGAATCAGAGGTCAAGGAGGCCCTATCGAGACCTCCACCTGTCAATTCTGACTATCTACCACTGCCATGGAAAGGGCGTTTGGGCTATGTAGGCACCCAAGGAATTGTTCCAAGTGCTCAGCTAAAGCGCTTACTAGGCTTGCTTGAACACATATCTTCGCAGCTCAAATCCTCCTGTGTTCAGTTCTAGAACATGCCGTATCGCAAGCATTATTGAGCATCGGCATCCCCTAAAAGATCCCTCTCAGCCCGAGCATGCTACAAAGAATCGACCCGACAAGGACCAACCAGCGGATGTAGTAAGAGGCATGCGATATGTCGAGGAAATAGGCCTTGCCAATGCGCGTGATATTACGAAAATGATACGCTGGAACGACAAGTACGGCATCAAGTTCATGCGCCTAAGTAGTGAGATCTTCCCCTTCGCAAGCCACGATGAGTACGGTTACAAGCTGGAGCCATTTGCCGCAGAAACGCTTCGCGAAGCTGGTAAAGTAATTGCGGAGCTAGGGCATAGGGTCACCACTCATCCAGGCCAGTTCACGCAATTGGGCTCTCCGCGCAAGCAAGTCATCGACAATGCTATCCGGGATCTCGAGTATCATGATGAGATGCTTTCTCTGCTGAAGCTGCCGCCACAGCAAGATCGTGATGCTGTCATGATACTACATCTTGGGGGCGCCTACGGGGATAAACCAGCAGCGATTGCGAGGTTCAAAGAGAACTATGCTAAACTGTCACAGAGTGTCAAGAACCGCCTCGTACTGGAGAATGATGATGTCGTATGGTGTGTTCACGAAATCTTGCCTCTATGCCAGGAGTTGAATATCCCTTTTGTGCTTGACTACCATCATCACAATATCCTTTTTGACGAGACCCAGATCAGAGAGGGCACAAAGGACATTATGGATCTGTATCCTGCCATCCTCGAGACATGGAGGAGGAAGGGCATCACGCCTAAGATGCACTACTCAGAATCGTGTCCGGATGCCATAACCCGAACAAAGCGCAGGAAGCATTCGCCCCGTGTAATGACTTTCCCTCCATGTCCTGATACTATGGATTTAATGATCGAGGCGAAGGATAAAGAACAAGCCGTGTTTGAGTTGATGCGGAATTTCAAACTGCCTGGCTTCGACACTTTCAACGATATTCTACAGCATCAACGACAAGACGAAAACAAGCCCTGGAAGCCAAAGCCTAAGAAGGCGGTCAAGGAAAGCACAAAAAAGAATAAGGTTGATGGGGATGATGAGGCAAAGATGGAAGAGGATGAGGAAGGCGACAGCCCTCCCCCACTCATTCCAGAGGATGAGGTTGGAATGGGAGGGCCAGAGGGACGAGTGTACTGGCCTCCAGGTATGGAGGAATGGCTTAGACCCCCAAAACGCGTTATCAAGAAGAAAGACGAGGCCACCACGGCACATGCTAGTAAAAAGCGCAAGGTTGGTGCAGCAGGGGAAAAGGCATCCGTCACAAGTGAGCCTGCGGCCGACGATAAAACACTAGCGAAGACACCAGCCAAGAAGCCAGCTACGAAACGGGCAGCAAGCTCAGCAAAGACGAGGACGCCCAAATCCGTCCCCACGCCGTTGCCATCGGACGACGAAGAACATCGAAGCTCTCCTCAACTAAGCGATTTAGGGACGGAGGACGAGACTCCAGACACACAGAAGCGAGCTGCACGGCCGGCACCTCCACGTAAGAAGCCTGGCAGGGCTACGGCAAAAGTCAGCTACAAGGAGGAAGACGAGATAAGCTTGTAGGGGAATGTACTGATATTCGGACAGCCGTCGCGATGGCGTTCGGATGCAATCGGCCCTTTTCCCATCGCTGTCTGCCCTGAAGATCAATCAATGAGCCCTGTCGTGGACTGCAGGCCATGCCGCGAACAGACAAATACTCCGAAAATGCATAACCCTACCGCCCTTCCCGCATCAGGTCGCCGACCGCACCCGATCAGCCTTTCGGTTAGCCGTGTGGGAAGTAACGGCTTGGTACCGTCCATGGGTTTTGGCGATTGCAACATCGACCTTCCAAAAGCAGCTTGTGCCCCGCTGGCGTGGATTTGCTCGCTATCTCACCACCATGATGCTGGCAGAAGCGAATACAAAAGTACTGCTGCAAGCATCAGGCAAGCCAAACACAAGCCACACACAACGGCTCGCTCACTAGTTCACCCCCCTTCATCACATTCCACCTTCTCGAAGGCTGTTCCTGACAGCTTCCCGCACATGCCCTGATCCCTGCGTAGCCGAAGCTAGACCGCATTCGCCATCTTGAGGCACAGGACGGAAAGGACAGGCTACGCGTGGGGCTAGACGCATCCTGCTCAGACAAGATACAATAACGATAAGAATAGGCAGCCTGAATAATCAATCTTTAAATCAATTAGCGACAACACTGGCGCTAGCTACATGCACGATCGCGAGGCTCCAGCACGCTGTTTCAGGCCCAGGCGCGACGCCGTGATTCCCTTCAGCGCGCAGTAGGCTGCTCCCAAATGTCCCATGTCTCTCCCACCCGTATCCGCGGCTACCCCTCACACCGCATGTGAAGCTATCGATTAGGCTATTGATGTCGCTGCGCGTGTGTGATTGAAGCAGAGTTGGTCCCCCTCCCACCTGCACAGAACCATTCATTTAGACAAGGCCGGGGGTGCGTGCAGCGTGGCGGGAGAGCACCCAGCGATCGATCACGTCTTGCACTCGATGACTTGGGGTGTGCGTGCGCAATGCTGTGTGTGGTAGAGTTGCTCAACAACATGCACTTCGCACGACATGGTAAAGTATGTTCATGGAGCAATTCCACCTATCGCCGTCTCCATGCTTTTCACGCCGAGGTGCGATGCCAAATTGATGGGCGATCGTCTCAACGTCCACAGGTACGCCGCCCCGAAGATGGAAGAGCGGCATCTGCCCTCGCACTAGCGCAGCGAATGTTCGACCACTAGAACGTGCATCGGAGGCTAACGCAATACGTCTCCACAAGGGTATACCAACATCTTGCATTGCCCAAAAGTTCTAGACAAACGGGAGGAGCAGCCTGGATACGGAGCAGGCTGACATGCGTGAATGAAGAGAGAGAGAGAGAGAGAGAAGGGAAGGCTTGGAGAGGGGGGAAATGGAACGTGCGTGCATTGTTGTGGTGGAAATTTGTAGGACGGGGGCGGTTAAGGCGACGTGGCGGCGGACCGCAGTTTGCATGTGCGGGCACGATGGAATCTGGAATGCTTGGAGTGCACATTGAGAATGCTTTTGGTGCTTGGGGGAAAAGATAAGGATACGAAGGGACGTGGAACGATGTCTCAGGAGTGAAGGTAGTAGTGGACTTGTGGTAATGTGCTTTGATAATTGGATGCGATAGGAATGCGGTGGTGATGTCATGAATTGGGGAATAGGTGGTGGGTGAAATTCACGCCTAGAACCGGGTAAACACGAAGGATTCGTAACGAGGCTTGGTTTGTGGCACCGAGTGCTTGCTAATAAGCTCCTAGTTATACATGTGTACCTTCTTGTTGGATTTGTTGCAGATGGAGGAGGGAGGGGCACCACTGTTTGTTTTTGGTCGACGGATGGTGGTGATAATCCTATCCACCGCACCACCCTGTCGCTTACCAATGACCACAGCACCTCAGGCACAAAACTACGACGAGCATTCCGCGACGGAGGAATGATTCCGCTTCACACGTTCATTGCCACGGCCTCGCCACGCAGACACGTTCCATCCAAACATTTGCTCTTCAAGCATTCGCCATCCCCAAAACAGTAACTCGAGCCGACTTCGACTCGCAGTCTTGGCCAACTACAACCACGACATAATATGCCAACACACAAACACCAACTCGTCGCAAAACTTTAATCTAGTATTCCGCTTGGGGGGGGTTTTTTTTTTTCCCTGGGGAAAAGGATGCCCCCTTGACCCACTGTAGATCTGCGGAGTAGTGTCGTTTTACGTACGAGAAAATGTTCCCCGGAAAATCACACGTGTCGTGGGCAGAGCGAGTGCCGTTCTTTGGTAGCATCGTCTCCACTGCTGTCTCCTGGCGCTTGGGACCGGCTGTTGAGGGCACAAGCAATGCGGGTGAACGTGTTGATGGTCCACTTGGTTTTGTTTAGGCCACCGCAAACCCAGGCTTCGGATCTTGTGCATGTGGAGACTGGACTTACTGCAGGGAATGTATTTTCAAGCTGGGTATTTAAAGACGTTGCTCGAGTAGCTGTAACGGATGGTGTGCGTCAGAGTATAGATTTTATGCTTGTTTGTGCTGGAAAATGTTTCTGCGGCTCTTGACACTATTTCCTCACCAAGGGGCGTGAATGAATCGCGTGAACCTAATTGTCATCCAGAGTATACTACTCTTTGAGTACAAGGGTACGAACTGACAAGAACTGAGCAAGAATTTTGGCAATATCTGAAGGAGAATTAGATAGAAAACCCTTCATATTTGAGATGTAATGAGAGTCAGCAACGGACCAATCACAAGGTGAAAGAATGTCACTTTAGTAGATGATGGTAATGAAGGTGCAAGACTGTTGACCATCTGTACTGGAGCAGGAGAATGGGTGTATTATTGTTGTTTGTCTAGTCCAGCATGGCATGTAGTCCACTGGATATACTACATCCTGGCTCATATTCAAGTCAGGTGTTCTTGGCGCAAAGAACAGGTGCGTGACTTGCTAACAGATTCGTAGTATTGCTGTCACAATACTTGTTTCTATCTTAGAGGTTGTAAATATGTAGTGCAATATTACATCTCTAATCGAAACCGCAATGGAATTGATTTATTTTGCAGTTCGCTTCCAAGCTGTAAAATTGGGTTTTCTCTACTACCCAACTACTTGCACCCATAGGTCCACCATTACTAAGCAAACATATCCAATATCAACAGCAAGCCCACAAGTACGCATGACAACACTCCCAATCGCGCAATAGCTCAAGCTACTCACAACACAGCCCCCCCAAGCACCAACTCCTATCTCCTGCCTTACCCAAGCCCTTCGCCACCATTCCTCCAATACAAACAGTATCCACCCATCGCATGAACGCTCATCACGTCCGGTACACACCTCCGTCCCTACGTAGAATACCCCTACACACGCCTACTTCTTGCCAAGCAAGTCTACCTTTCTACAAAAATAACCATCGGTAACCGCGGTCAATCGCATCCATCGCATAAACTCCAATCTCCGCCCCCCGACCCCAGTATCTGAAACACTTTGACAATTCGCAATACAGTTGTTCCCCGAGCAGAGAGAGAGAGAGAGAGAGAGGGGGGGGGGGGAAGGACATGTTACGCCAACAGGGCATAATTTTCCGGGCCCAGGATTTTCACATGTAAAAGGGAAGTCGTTAGGTACCTGATCAATAGGGCCGACATTGGTAAAGAAAGATGGCCCCGTTATTTCCCCCCTTTCACGCAATCATAACCACACAGAAGGTGGATTCATTGATGCCCACGCCACACACACCCCCCCACGCAAAATAAAAAAACAGAATCGCACGTTCCCCGCGCCCATTGGCCCACGGAAATTGCCGAGCAATCGATCAAAACATCGCGTTTAGGCCTCGACCTTTCACGCAATAGGGCGCAATCTAAGATTAGGGAAGGGGAAGTAAAAAAAAACCTAGGGATCTAGTAACCAGAGCCCAACCTTTTTACTTGCGTTTGGTTGCGAAAGGAAATGAAGGTGAGGAGAGGGGGGGGCGGCGCCAGCCCAGCCATAGTAGTAGTGTACCTACATTGGCGCGCGCCCCTCCTCCAACTCGCTCGTACCTTGCCGATCGGTGCGTGGCGGCGTTAAGCCATCCGGCACACCCGTGGCGCCCAATCAGTCCAATCACCTCCATTTGGCGTCCAGTCAGCGGCGACGCCGACGGACGCGAAAAATAGAGTTGGTAGGTACCTGTTGAACCTTAGAAGGATTATACTTTTTTTTTTTTTTTTTTTTTTGTGGAGGGGGGACCGTACGGCTGCGATCAGCAGCGATCGACGGGGCGCATCACGCGGGCAAGCGTTACATTCAGGCAGAAAATAAGCAGATGGTTGATGACGGGTTGTGCGACCACACAGCTCGTCATGCGGTCAGAGGCGCGTGGAGAGAAAAAATGAGGGTGAGTGCAGGGCTGCCTGCGATTTGCATCTAAAGTACAATACTATCGTAACTACATACATGGATGTGTGATCATGACTATCTGCTCCAATGGGGGTAGCACTTCATATCACAATGTACTCCCCGTCGACTCTGGTCATAGCCTTTCTCCACCGGAAGGCTTGCTGCACAGTGCCAAAGGGCCCGGGGCGCAGCGGCTTGTGCTTGCCGTCATCGTCGTCATCCTCGCGCCACACGCGCTCCAGGACCTCGAGGCCAGAGAGATTATTGAAGAAGCCCGACTCGCGCTGGATCTCGACGCAGCGTTGTCGCACAATGGCGCGGTGCTCGGCGTCGACGCACTCGGTGCCGACGATGAAGAGCGGCCACAGGAGGAACTTGTTGACGCAGCTGGTAATGCTGATCTGCGAGATGTGGTAGAGCCCTTGTGCGACGAGGTTCTGGAAGTTGTGTGTGCCCGGCGGCAACGTAGGGTGCGCCAAGCGCTCGATATAGAGCAGCGCGGCGTACCGGAAGCTCTCGCTGATGTGATACAGCGCCGCTTGTGCAGGTGACATGGTGAGGAGCGACGATGCAGCATCGCACGAACTGGCGGGCACTTCGCCCGGAGCCCCGAATTCCCACTCCTGCAGCCGGCTGCGTAAGTCGTTCCACTCAGTCCAGAATGTGGAGCGTGGATCCTCGCGCGCAGACGGCGAGAAGGGACTCTGTTGTTCATAAATGGGGGGGGTTCCCCAGCCATTTCCGTCAACATTGTCAAAGTTGAAAGAGTAAAAGTCGTTCATTTTCTTCGTCCGAGGCGAAGAGGTGGGTGTGTTGTCAGTGTCGCGGACTGGCCGATTCTGGCTCAGAAGGTTTAGCCTACCAAGCCGTGCAATCAGCTTGAACAATCGCCCTTCGCACCCGCAATGGTGCTCCATCTGTCCCAGGTTTGATCCTAAATTCATCATGTCCAGCGAGTCGCCCCGGACCTCGATCTCGCGATCATTCACTGCTGCCGTCATTACATCAAACCACGTAAAAAAAGTTTCGATCCATCCAATAAAATCTGACTGTATACTCCTGTCCCGTAAGCTTAGTAGCTTTTGTACGCCTGCTAATTGCGTCTTGAATTTGGTAAATCCCGAATCACAAACATGGAAGAGACAAAGGATGAGAAGCGTGGCGAGCACAGAGTCGTCCTGCGAATCGGTGTAGTCGACCAGCTTCTTGTTGAGCAATGCGATTGATGTACTTTTGTAGTGCTTTTCCTCATCGGTCGCTCGACCGTGCATTTCGCGAAGCTCCTGCGTGGTCATTTCCGAGTACGCGTGCTCTGGTATTAACCGGTAGTCTTGGGGAACACTCAGCCGCCGTCCTTCAATGCCGCCCCGCATGCGCATGTTGTTAGTGGCGAGGGCTGCAATGGCATTTTGGAGCTCCTCGTTGGTCATGGCTAAGTGGATAATGTGCTTGCGATATGGGTTGGAAGGGCTATCAAAAGCCACCAGTACCGGGCATATAAATCTGTCGTAGTAGTCCAGATGGTATAGCATCCGCTGGGAAAGGGGCGAAGCGATTGCAAGGCTCTGAGGAATAGAAGTGGTGAGCGACAGTACGTCTATAGACAGGGGGCCAGAGCCAAAGGAAAACGTACCCTCCGAGGGAAGAAAGGAGAAGCCAGGTTGAAATCCACTGAAACTTGAGCTCATCTCTCCCTCGCTGAAAATATCCGGAAATGCCGGTGGGCCCATAGTTTGCTGGGCAGAGCTGACTTCGGTGTAGTCTTGCAGGCTCTGGTCGGAGCTCACGCTCGAACTCATGTCGTCAGCCATGGGCAGAGAGCGAGGGGCCTCATTGAGAAAGAAGCTGTCCAACGAGCCAAATGGGGCTTGGTCATGGGAATGGACAGAAGAGTACCGCATCGAGGGATCCGCAAATGGAAACTCATCAACAGGGGTAGGTGGGAATTCGCCGGGGGATGGGAAATCGCTGTCACTATATGTGCCCAGTGAGGCGGATGATGCTGATAATCCATGTTCTTCATAGGGCATGTGGAGGGTGGTCTGTAACCTCTGGAGAGGACCTCTTAGTGTCTGGGGTCGGCCCATCTTGGAATGGGGGTGCAAGAAGTCAAAGTGGTCGCCATGTTGCGGCATGGGGAAGCCCATGGGAGTGGTAGGAGACGGTATTGGGATCGGACTCGTAGCACTGAAATACTGATATTCTTGCGGTTGGGAATATAGACTTGGGGTAGTGGGGCTGGTAGGCGAGTGGATTCCAAAATCGATGCTCCCGCGGAGGCCAAAGCTGGATGCATGTTGTTGTTGCTGTGTGGTGGTGGAGGTGGAGGTGGTGGAGGTGGTGGAGGAGGTTGAGACAGTGCTAGTGGAGGCGGTAGAATCCTTGCGCGGTTGAGTTTTTGGTTCTTGGGCCGTAGGTTGTGTTGGCGATTTTGCTATGGGCAAAGACAGGCCTCGCAGTTTTCCACGGCTCGCAACGCCGACTCCCCAGGTCAGGGTGGTACGATAGCCGGAACACTCTTTGCCGATTTCGACGCACTGCCCACAGTATGGACGTCGACGATCACACTTTATTTGGCGTTTTTTGCATGAAAAGCAGTCTTCTGTGGCTCCAGTGGCAGGTGCTCTCCTTCTGCGTTTCCTGGGTGCGGCAGCGGCAGCATTGTTGGCAGTGTTTTCGACCTTCTGTGGCTCGGCGGCCTGAGTGGTGGGAGAGACGGCCATGGTAGTGTATGTATGGGCAAGGTGTATAAAGGAGTTGTCAAAGTAAGGTATGCAGGATGTGGATCGTGTATAATATGGATATGAACCGAATAAACAGAAAGACGAGGGGCAATACTCAATGGAGCATAGAAGGCGCGTCACGGTGGGTAAGTATTATTTTGGACCACAGGGCAGGGCAAGCAGCTTGGGCCGGGTCTGATAAGGTCAGGGCCCTAGCAAACAGGGTTTAAGGATGCCAAGGGACAGGATCCAAGATACCGCGGCATTCTGGAGGCTAGGATATTGGGGAGCGGAGGAGGTCATCTTGAGATGTGCATGAAGGATGTGGGCTGCAGCGAGTAGACCCTGTGCCCGCATGTTCGAGCGGTGGGTGCGAGGCTATGGACTGTGGCAACCCCTACCAGCACCCCACACACGGCCGGCGTATTGCAGGTCCGATAGGGCCTCTGGTCGGGTTACATCGTGGAAACGTCGGTGCACCCTGGCAAAGCTCTGATCATGGATGGCGACAGTGGCCGTCTGCAGGACGGAGAAGGCTGGACGCCACGATACATCCACCAATGGGTGATTGGCACGGGCACGATCTGCTACCGGCCGCTAGCCCTCGGAGCAGCTAAGGCGAGCAGCCACTGAGAGAACTTGTCTTTGCGACAGCCGTCATGGGCTTGCTCGGCTGGCAGGCGTCTGCAATCTGCAAAGCCACTGCTGCCAGCATTGCTGATAGCGTCAGGGCCAGCATGCACAGGCCAGGCGGAGCCGACCGAGCAGAGCAGCCTGCCGTTAGAGGAGGCTGCATCGAAGCCGAGTAGAAAACGGTGCGATACGTCATTGGCAGCAGCGCGAAATGAGAGAAATGCGAGCGATGCAGCGAGTAGTCTGTCGCCCAGTTGGGTAGCGAAAGTGTAAGGAGGTGCAGGCAATGCCGGCGCGCAGCAATCTCCGTGCAGGCGCACGCGACGTGATCGCTGCGTGCTAGTATACCGGTGCAGAATATTGCGATGACATCGTGGATGCAGTTGCGAAAGCCGTATTTTGCCCGGCTGCGAGAGTGGCAGAGAGGGTTCGCTCGTCGTGGTCGCCTGCTCCGCAGCCTCTTGGCAGAACCAGACTGGCGGCACTGCTGAGCTGACCCTCTGGCGGCAGTGGCAGATAACAGGCCATGCCGGCGATGAGAGCGTGATATGACCATTGTCATTCACCGTGCCCCCACGCCTCTGGGCCGCCTGTCTCGCCATGGCCGCTGTGTTGGACTTGTGTTGGACTGGTGCGGCTGCCCGCCGTGTGCGATGAGAAGTTGTGTCTGTGTCCCCCTTCGGTCCTTCACCCTCCTCGCCTAGCGCAGCCAATCAAGGACGCCACTCCGCCCTGGCTATTTTCCCCTCGACTTCTTCCAGTTGGCCCGCCATGTGACCAACCACACCGTCGTGCACATCGCAAATCGCGCGCGCGCTTCACCCGCCCTCTAGCTCCTCTCTAGCTCTCCTCTCCTTTAGGCCGCTCGCACGTGAGAGCCAAGCCAGACACGCATCGGCGACAGGTACGACTCGGGCACCCTGTCGCCCCTCCACCACTCACCGGTTTGTCTCAAGTAACAAGCTCTCCATTGCCCGTCAGCCGATGCACCGTGTCCTGCCAGACAGCCCGCCTTATTCGAGAGACTACGGCTAGCCTCCCGTTCCTGGAGCAGGAACTCCTCATCAGGTCTGCTGCCGCCTCTTTTTCGCGGGGTAGCAGAGGAGAGTCTGGGGATACGAGTGTGTCGGCTGGTGTTGGCAGCTAAGCAAAGCTTCATGGCCTTCTAGAAAATTTTCGCGCCCGTGGCTTTGCTAGTTCTCCAGCCGCTGCACGCCAGAGCAGGCTGACTCACAGAGAGCCTCACGCGGATCTCGGCAGCCTGCCCACATCAGGCCGGCAAGATAACGACAACAACAAGTCGACAAGGCAATGTTTATTGCGGCTGAAAATTTACCAGCGATGTCGACATCTGGACAATACAAAAGCAAATGCCTAATCCTTGTGCGAAGAACCATCGACCTCGAAGCGAGCGGGCCCTAAACGCCCGTACGAGAAGCCAAATTTCACCGAAGCATTCTTCCGGCCGCGATGCTGAAACACTTTGGTCTTGCTCCGCGGATCCACTGCTGTAGGGTACCATAGTAAATGGAAGCAAGCTACCGACCGAGGCAGTCTGGATGCGAACATGAACATGACATGGTCCCGCGGCTGCATGTGGTCGTGATGAATGAGGACGAGTGTGTCCCTTCTCGCGAGAGCCCAATCTATTGATCGGCAAGTGGTGCACACTGCACACTGTGCACGGTAGGTTTGGAGCGCTATCTGCCATGAGGCCAGGGCGCTGGACCACCCCAGGCTGACCCACAGACGGCACTGTCGGACACGAGGCACAAGAAGAGCGGTCAGCATTGTCGACATCCGGGGTACAGGACCTTGCTGACAGTGACACGTGAGACATCGATTGGGCACAAGCAAAAGGCGCCTGCTTGTGTTTATTTTGGGCGCCTAGCCGCTTGTGCGCTGGTCTCACACGCTGAAAACGAACCTCACCTGCAGCAAGATGCGCGTGAAGGTGGTGAAATCCGCCCTGTTGCTGTTGAGACGGTGGTTTGTATACAGTGACGTGTGTGGAGGCGGCCCGAGATTGCCCTCATCTGGTGTGAAACTTTTGTAATGTCGTTTAAGGCTGCAGTGCGGGGAGCTGGTGAAACAACAGCTCGCGATCTAGATGAGATGCTATTACGATATGAAAATGCGACAAAGCGGCTGTGGAGTCTGGGGAAGACAAGAAACAATGCGAGCTGGTGGGAGATGGAATCGGGGAGAAAGTTGATCAGGGTCCAAGCGCTACCTCGGTGTTGGTTCGCCACAACCGCCACCACAGCTCTGCACAGCGACCTGCCATGTATTGAGCAGCAATAATTACTCCACCACGCCATAATATCCTGCACAATGTCCTCCAAATTCGTCTGTCTACGCTCAGCTCGTCTCGCTGCTCGCCATCCATGCCGCCCACGCACTTTTGCAACCGCCGCAACTAACCGCGGCGACCACGTCCGCATTGTCGAAGTCGGCCCACGAGACGGGCTCCAAAATGAAAAGCAGTCGATTCCAGTAGCGACCAAAATCGAGCTGGTGAATAAATTGGCGCAGACGGGGCTGCGAACGATCGAGGCTGGGTCGTTTGTTTCACCCAAGTGGGTGCCGCAGGTACGCTTCTTAGGGCTGGGAACTGATATATATATATATAAATCTGCATATTTATTTGTGTGCATGTATTTCGACTAACACATCGACAGATGGCCAACTCCTCCTCCATCCTCCAGCACATCCTCACAGCCCCCCCGCCTCCCCACCCCATAACATACCAATGGCTCCTCCCCAACGCCCGCGGCCTCGACACTTTCCTCGAAACCTGGGAAGCCCAACCACACAAAGAAGCTCAATCCTCCTCCCCCCAACCCACGCACGAAATCTCCATCTTCACCGCCGCCACCGAATCCTTCGCCCAAAAAAACACAAACTGCTCCATCGCCGACTCGCTAACCCGCTTCGCGCCGATCCTCACCCGCGCCAAAACGCTAAACCTCAGTGTGCGCGCATACATCTCCGTAGCGCTGGGGTGCCCCTACGAAGGGCCCAACGTCGATCCGCACGCCGTGGCAGAGCTCGCCATCTCGTTGCTGGAAATGGGGGCTGCGGAGATATCGGTTGCGGACACGACGGGGATGGGGACGGCGGGGAAGACGGGGGAGCTGCTGAAGGTGTTGAGCACTGCGGGCGTCGATATGGGCGATGTGGCGCTGCATTTGCACGACACGTATGGGCAGGCGCTGGTGAATAGTGTTGTGGCGCTGGAGCATGGGGTCAGGACGTTTGATGGGGCGGTAGGGGGGCTGGGTGGGTGCCCGTTTAGTCCGGGGGCGACGGGGAATGTGGCGACGGAGGACTTGGTGCACTTGTTTCATAGTCTAGGAGCGAAGACGGGGGTGGATATGGAGCGGTTGGCGGGGGTGGGCGAGTGGATATCGCACGAGTTGGGGCGGCCGAATGAGAGTCGGGCGGGCAAGGCGACGCTTGCGCAGTTGAGAAAGGAGAGGTTGTAGATTGGAATCTATCTACTGCTTCTTTTACGAGTGGGCCATGAGAGTGTTTTGTCGACGTCCGTGTGCCCTCGCGGTCGAAACTGGTCTTGCGCCTGCTGCAAAGACTTGTCTTGCAGCGCCAACCCCAACCTTCACAGCCTCCATGCTACCCTCCCAAGCCCACCAGCACCTTCGTATCCGGTAGCACGGCCTCAACAAATTGCCTCGCCTCCTCCACAAACGCATGCTCAAACCGCTCACAATAGTTCTGGGGGATATCGCGCTGGGCCCCCCGGTGCTCAAATGGCTTTCCAGCAGGCCCCGTTGCCGGCTCGACATTGACGCACAACTTGCCCTTGGCGCCGATAATCTCCGTCACGTCGAAACCGACAATAACGTGCTCGAGATTGGAGCTCGGGGCTCTTGCCGGCTCTCACGGTCCACGAACAGCTACTGCTTCTGAGGCCCCTCTTACTTCATTGCACGACATACGCCATCTCCATGTCTCCCATTCTTTGGCGCTGTTGCCGGCTCACCCATATATGCATGCTCCTGAGACATACAGCTGCCACGTCTGTCACTGCGATGGCGTCTGGTAAAGGAATGAAGAACCGCAGGTATTCAGTGTTGTGATTGGTTGGTCTAATGCGTCTACAGACTTGCTTTCTCTTCACTCGCCTCCAACACCACCTTGATGACTAAATTCCCCTGGTCGTCTTTTGTCTTTCCGGCCATGTCGAATGCTGCTTCCACGGCCTCTAGTCCAGTGAAGCGATGCGTGATTAGTTTGCTGAAGTCCGGGTAGTCTGGCCCTTGCTTCGATACTACTTCAATGCCAGTGGGGTATGTGTTCGCATACCGGAACACGCCCATGATGTCGACCTCCCTGAGGGCTGCGGCGGAGATGGGGAGTGTTTGAATTGGCGTGCCCATGCCGATGAGTAGGAGCTTTCCGCCTGGGCGAGTTGCCTGGCATTGTCAGAGTAGCCCATGCGTAGAGATGGTTGACTTACGAATATGGAGGCCTGCACGCAGGAAAGAACGCCAGTGCACTCAAATACGGCATCCACCTCACCAACCTGGCCGCCACTCTCCTTGTCTATCTTTGCAATGTCAGCTGCCACTTCTTTGGCAATGGAAAGCTGCTCTTCTATTGTTTCACCCCGTTTCATCGGAACGGTGTAGTTTCGGTGTGCGAATCTATTCTCCACGGCAAAGTTGACCCGCCCCTGATCAATGTCTGCAATGACCACTGTTCCCGCACCAGATATCTTGGCCATGGCAGCGACGAGCAGACCCACCGCACCAGCTCCAAAGACCAATACTGTTGCGCCTGGTGCCAGCTGTGCCCGTTTTGAGGCCTGGATGGCTACCCCCAGCGGCTCGAGGATTGCGCCTAGGTCTAACGAAACACTTTCCGGGAGCCTATTGCGGTCAGCGACTCCCTTCCAATAGAGCGCTGTCTTACTTGTGACACCACGCCGCTGGGTGATTGATGCGATCCTGCAACGTGCCCTGCGCATGTGGAAACGCCTTTGCACTACTCCTAAAGCTCATGGCTTTGCATATATTGTATCTCCCTTCGGTACACCTATCACACGATTCACACGGTAGCCCGACCTCGAGCGCCACTTTATCGCCGACTTTTAGATCCTGAACTTCAGACCCGACTTCTACGACTATGCCTGCGGATTCGTGACCGAGGGACATGGGCTCTTGGACGATGATGTCGCCATTGCGATAGTGACGGTAGTAGTGCAGATCGGAGCCGCAGAGACCAGTGCTACGAACGCTGATTTGGACCTCCTTGGGGCCCGGGGGAAATATAGATCGGGATTCCTGGGGGGAGTTAGTAGGTGAGTGCGAAGAGTGAAGGGGAGACGAACGATTCGCAGATCTTTGGCGCCGTGGAGGACAGACGCGCGCATCTGTCGTGGTGAGACGTCGGGACTGGGGTTTGCCATTGCTGTGTGTGTGTGTTGTTGTACTATCTCAGGATACTTGGGCCATAAATTGTTCGAGCAGATTCGTCGGCATTTGAAAGTGGGATACGGATCAAATGCCGACGGTGGAGGAGGGGCTAGTTCCGAGTGAGTTCCGGCTAATCAAATACCAGGATACTAATAAATTATTGGAGAATGAGCCGACGAAATTCTGAGAGACGGATGGCTTGATTGACCTTGGCTTAATTGCCTCGTTTCCTCATCCGAGACTCTTCTCGTCATTTTCGTCTTGCACCACCGGCACTCCTTCACTGCACACCATGCCCACCGTCCAACAGCTTTTCTCCCTCGAGGGCCAAACCGCCCTGGTCACAGGCGGTACACGAGGCATCGGACAATCCATGGCCATTGCCCTCGCCGAAGCCGGCGCAGACATCATCCTCATCCAAGTACCTCTACAACCCCCATCCATTCTATCCCCCCAACTAACTCCCCAGCGTGACACCTCCAACCAAGCCACCAAATCCGCCATCCAAGCCCTCGGCCGCACAGCAACAATCTACACCGCCGACCTCGCCTCCCCCGACTCCCTCACCTCCCTTCTTCCTACTATCCTGGCACACCACCCACGAATCCACATCCTCCTCAACTGCGCCGGCATCCAGCGCCGCCACCCCGCCCACCAATTCCCCGACGCCGACTGGCATGCCGTGCTGCAAGTCAATCTGACAGCTGTGTTTACCCTCGCCCGCGACGTCGGCGCCCACATGCTCACCCAGCCTGCCGACCTGCCCGGCGCCCGCCGCGGCGCCATCATCAACGTAGCGTCACTGCTGACATTCCAGGGCGGCATCACGGTGCCCGCGTACGCAGCGTCCAAGGGGGGTGTGGGACAGTTGACCAAGGCGCTGTCAAACGAGTGGGCGGGCAAGGGGGTGTGCGTGAATGCGATTGCGCCGGGATATATCGCGACGGAGATGAACGAGGCGCTGATTGCGGACCAGGCACGCGCCAAGAGCATTTTAGACAGGATTCCTGCAGGACGCTGGGGTGCTGGCGAGGACTTTAAAGGTGTTGTCGTGTGGCTTGCAAGCGCGGCGAGTGCCTATGTTAGCGGGGAGGTAGTGACTGTGGATGGCGGATGGATGGGGCGGTAATTCGATATTCCCTATTGCAAAGATATATATATATATATATACAAATACAAGGGCCTACCCGCTCAAATCCATGCCCTCGTCCTTGTCCGCGAACCCGACATTCACCCCGAACGGCGGATACACGTACCGCGTTATCCCCCGCTTGACATGCACCTGCTCCAGCGCCGCCATGTCCTCGTCGCCCAGCTTGATCAGCGCGCGATTCTCGTCGATGCGCGCCGGCGTCACAGACTTGGCCAGCACCGACGACCCGCGCGCAACTACACCCGTACATTAGCAAGTGGAATTGGGCCGGGGGAGAGGAACAAACAACGAGCAGAAACGGTAAATAAACGTACGATGATAACTCAGCAACACGACCGCCGGCCCCACCCCATGCTTCCCCGCCACGCGCTGCACATCCTCGTCGCCAAACAGCGGCGACCCCGTGCTACCCAGCGGACTATACGCAGTGACGTGGATCCCCTTTTCGCGGCACAAGTCGACAATGTCTTGCTGGGGGAGCAGCGGGTGGTTTTCGATTTGGTTTACGGCGGGGACAATGGTTGCAATGGCGAGGAGCTTGGAGAGGTATTTGGTCGAGTAGTTTGCCACGCCGATGGCTTTTACTTTCTCGGGGTGGGCTTGGATGGTGCGTTCGAGGTTGCGCCAGGTGGTGAGGTGGGTTAGTGAGTGGTCGATGTCGCGGGTGCCGTCTGGGAGTTTGGGGAAGAGGGGGTGGTTTCCTGGGTAATGGGTAAGTTTCTTTTTTTTCTTTTTTTTTTTTTTTAATCTGCTATTTGGATGACTGGGGTGGGTACCGTTGGGGTTCATGGGGACGGGCCAGTGCATGAGGTAGAGGTCGAGGTAGTCTGTTTGCAGCAGGTCGAGGCTCTTTTGCAGGCCTTCTTCGACGCGGGTGTGGAATGTGCACCAGAGCTTGCTTGTGATGAAGAGGTCGGAGCGCTTCACGATTCCCCGGGAGATGACATCTTTCAATGCCTCGCCGACCTCGTCTTCGTTCTGGTAGCAGTAGGCGCAGTCAATGTGGCGGTAGCCCGACTCAATGGCGTGGATAACCGCCTTCTTCACCTCGCCTGGTGGAGACTGCCATGTGCCCAGGCCCAGGGCGGGAATTGTGGCGCCGGTGTTGAGGGGGATGGCCGTGTTCATGGCGGGCGAGGGGTGCAGGATGCTGATCTGGCGTGGCTTTCAGGATAAAGGTGGACAGCGCGGGGTTCATGATTGGGGTATATGTAGTGGGCTGTAGCTATCCTGAATCGTCATGGAATATGATTAATTCTTCCGCGACCAGGCGTGGCCATGCCCCACTGTGGGGGGAATTGACCGTCGGCATCTGAAAGTGTCTGGGTCGGATCACGTCCTATCAGAATGGGTTTGGCTTCACTCGACGCCTCCCACCCATCGGTATACTTTCTGCTGATCAGATTCAGCCTCAAAGAATCGGACGCTATCGCTCTCGGGATATAATCGGGCCAGTTGTGAGGACAAAATGAGATGGGCGTCATCACGCAGCTTTCCGCATGATCAACCGCGGCGGCGAAAATTACCTGTTGGGGTGACAAATAGGGAATATTGCCCTATTGGAATCTCGTCACCACAACAGAGCAACTTCCCACCAACGGTGTGAATACAACCGGATAACTGCCGCTAGTCGTTTAGCAGTGGCGGTAGAAATTTCCTCGCTTCGTTCTTTTGACTCCTCTGGGTTCAGTTTTGGACATGTAGTGGAGTAGAGATGCAGACTGAGAGAATTCTGCTGGCACTTATTCGGAGGATGGTGGTGATAATTGAGGGGAGTTGGAAGGCGGAGTAGTACAAGGGTGACTGAGAATAAGTACTTATTTCATGAGCGGCACTGTCATTCCTCAGTCTGTATTTCTATCGTCCACTACCGACACATCATCATCTTATTCAAACCATCACCTCCCCCCCCCCCCCTGAAATACCCAAAAATGGCCCCAAGCGCCATCTTCGACACTCGCGACGGTTTTGCCCTCGAAGCAACCTCAGACCTAATCGACGACGTCAACGTCCTCAAAGCTAGCCTCGCCGTCCAGTCCCCAACAGACATCTACCAACCCTCTCAATTCGACGCCTCAAAAGACAAATCCCAGTTCCGGCAATACACCGCCGCCTGCGACCGTGTGAAGAACTTCTACGCAGAACAGCACCAAAAGCAGACCGTCGCCTACAACCTGCGCGCTCGCAACCTCTTCCACAGCACCACCCGCGCCGAAATGACCGTCTGGGAAGCCCTACTCAAACTCAACACCCTCATCGACGAGTCCGACCCAGACACCTCCCTCTCGCAAATCGACCACCTCCTCCAGTCCGCAGAAGCCATCCGCCGCGACGGCAAGCCGCGCTGGATGCAGCTCACAGGCCTCCTGCACGATCTCGGCAAGCTATTATTTTTCTACGGCGCAGAGGGCCAGTGGGACGTCGTGGGCGACACATTCCCCGTGGGCTGCGCATTCTCGCCATCCATCATCTACCCGGGCACATTTGCGGCCAACCCGGACTCGCGCGACCCGATTTACTCTACGGAACACGGCATCTACGCCCCTGGGTGTGGGCTGGACAATGTGATGCTGAGCTGGGGCCACGACGAGTACTTGTACCATGTGCTGAAAGACCAGTCGTCGTTGCCGGATGAGGCGCTGGCGATGATTCGGTATCATTCGTTTTACCCGTGGCATAAGGAGGGGGCGTATGCGTGGATGATGAATGAGAAGGATGGGCGTATGTTGGATGCGGTGAGGGCGTTTAATCCGTATGATTTGTATAGTAAGAGTGATGAGGTGCCGAGTGTGGAGGAGTTGAAGGAGTACTATAAGGAGCTGATTGAGGAGTTTATTGGGTGGGATAGGAAGATTAAGTGGTAGTTGCGCATCGAGGGATAGCCTGTTGGGCTTTGGTGGGTGTTCTGTGCAGCGTTTGGTAAGTGGGAGTTTTGGATGGGAAATTGGGATATGGGAACATGTTTGCTGAAATAGCTCGTGTTGTGTCTAACGCAGATCTATTGGTTCTGATATATACTCATTATCAATATATGGGGGGGTTTTTTTTTTTTTTTTTAAAAAAATCAATGGCCTATAACAGGAAAACCAAAAATATCTATCTCTTCTAGATACTGAAAAGACATATATGCATCAGTCTCCATCGTTGTCGGCGACCTGACATAGTTTGTGAAGAATCTCGTGACCCCTCAACAGATCTAGAAACGAGCTGGCAACGTATAAGTCTGCGTTTCCAAATCTTCCATCCTGTCCAGAAAAAATCCAAGTCCACCCAGCGGGTAAAAGTGTCAAAGCATCCTCAAGAAGAAGACGAAGCTCCATTGTCCCACGTGTTTTGAGAACGAGCACGAACATCTACGACTACAGTTAGCGAGGCTCGGATTGAGCATTGGACGAAGAACGGAACCTGGCCGATAGAGGAACAAGAGAAGATAATGGATCGGTTTCGGGATGTTATTATTCATGCGATCGCAATAAAATGATCGATTCCCCTTCGTTGAAAACACTCGAATGCCAGCTTAAATACAGAAGCAGCCAATAATTGCGGAGTCGGAATAGTGCGCTGTGCTGAGTTCAAATCTCTACGTCGGCAAACGTACAAGTAGCGCTCAATCTGTTGAAAATGCTGACGGCTCATAATCTCGGGCACGTCGTGAGCAACGTCAAACAACGTCTGATCTCTCCGCTAATAATCTCTCACTTGGACCTCACGGTGAATTCCCATGTAGGTTTGTATGGCGGGGGAGCGGTAGATCTTATCCACGGAAACCTTGGAACGCTGAATCTCGGCGTGACGGTTGGTACAAGTAGCGATCTTGGTGGTTATATCGTCGTCCCGAAACAGCCTGAATAATTGGAGTGGCTCTTTATTGTTCACGTTGAGTTGTTAGGCGTGGGGGACCTCGTGGATGTTCGTTTTCAACGTATAGTGGCTGCCATGTTGGTGGTGGAGCTTCTGGCGGCATTAGAGGCTTGTTCTTTGCTCTACGAAGAGGAGTATTGTCTTTTGGCACCAGATCATCGTCAGGACGGCAGCGCGGCGGTATTTTAGAGTGTTTTGGCGGTGCAAATATATTATATTGCGATTGATAGATGGCGGAGTTACATGGGCGAGGTAAGAAGCTTTACGTTAGCCCAAACGTTAGGATAGCAACAGGCAGTATCAATACAGTGCCTTTGCATGGTGGAGCGTGTTCTTGTCAAAGCTTGATGAATTAGGAATTGAGATCAGTTGCAATCCGCATCGTTGATTCGTCAAACTTTGATAGGGATGCGAACTGCTGCGCCAATACTCTGTACGTTCGTCGGCTGGTGCTGCGTCGCTTGCAAGGACTTGTTCTTGTAACTAGATGCCCTACAAATAGGGACGTGCCACGAGAAGTATAATTTCCAATTTTCTTTTCCGAAAGTGCTATCATTTACTTCCGAAGAAAAGGATTGGGGGGACAACATCAGGGCTAAGGTTTGTCATATGAAGATGGGTCCAGTCCCGCCCCACCAAGGGCAGGCCTAAAGGCCTTTCAACGATTTGTGTTAGGGATCAACGCTTTCGCGCTTGTTTGACTTTGTAATGCGCCTACATGCCGCCTACTAGGTTGTGCTTCCTCTAAAATCACAGTCTTGGAGTCCTCAAAGCACCAACTCATCCTCAGCCGCTGTTAACGGAGTGTTACTTCGGTGTTGCTATCGTCACCTCTGGAGTTCGTATATTGGGAGACTCCGCGGTCAAGGTGAAGAAATCGTGAGTTATTGTGGTCTTGTATTCTGCATGAGCTGATTCTTTTCGTCCGGTCCCGAAGTGAGAGGTTCAAGATTTCGCTGAACGCCGTCCTTTAGATTAGACATACCTAGCCTCTATTTGCTTAAGTCTCTCGGCATCTCGTACAAGCGCCGGCTACGCCTCGGGCGATTAGTCTGCACTGCAGCTGTCTTTCAGCAAGGCAGGAGGACGTTTTAATGGTAAGTCACCTCACCAAGAGTCATTACTCGCCTAACGTGCGCTACCCTTTTCAACCTTGCCCACTCGTTTCCAAGAAAGATTTTCCAGGAACCCCAGATACACCATGCTGGGTCTGTGGGAAAGACCAGAATGTATACTGGAAGCAATGCAAGCTCAGTGTCGTGGAGAAAGACAGTAACGAAATTGAAGAGACGACAGCTACCCACGAAACGTGCGATGGGGAAGGAAAAGTGATTGAAGAGCAATAGCATTGCATGTAGTGACGAGTAAGGATTTCTTCCAACTATAGAGCTTGTCCCTGATTTGAAGGCCTTCTTTAAATGCCAGACATAGGTTTATATAAGCTCCTTCGCTAGATTTACATGTAAATATCATGGACACGCATTCAGTTGCAGAATTGCTTTCCTCCTCCAGTTCCCTCCTGCGCATCCGACTTGCTATGATTGCTTCATGTATCTCAGCACCAAGAATGCTAATGATAGTTTCGTCCCTAACACCTTTCAATGTAATCTCGGGATTAGATATATTGGATGTCAGCTTGACACCTTTTCCTAGGATAAGGTGCCGAATTCCTATTGCCGACATGACGTCTATCCCGAACAAAAGTTTTACATGATTTTCTACCTCACTTTCGCAGATCTCCAGCATCATGAAGCAATCATGTGGCGCGAAGCCAGGAGATTGCATCGTCACAGTAGCCTTCACGGCTGGTAATCCATCATTCAGAACCCTGACTCTTCTGATCACACGACACATAATCGCCAAAAACACCTGTGACCCATTCTAATGAAGTACTGGTTGTCGTATTTTTCTGGGCGCTAGAGTTCAGATTGCCAGGGGAGATTTCAGGGTTCTCAGTAGGCATCTCGTTGAGAGGAAGTATGGGGTTTGGGTGCGCATCCTCGCGATGGTCTATTAAAAGACCTAGCCAGCTGGTCAGAAAAGGAAGCAGAATAATAGGGCTGCTCACCTTCATCCTTAAGATGATAGAATATACGATCAATATGTCTTCCTGTAGTATGTGACAGATTGAGATGGGGTAGATTCTGGGCAGTATTCACATGGTCTTTGAAGGGTAATGCCTTAAAGGCTTTAATAATGTTTTCTTGAAGAAGTCGCCCCTTAAAATGAGCTGTGCCCTCTGTCACAAGAGAATATGCTACCTAGGCCACGAATCCCCTGTAATCTAACAAGATTCGCGCTGTGGTAGTTCGGTCGGCATTTAGGGTCGCCTTCAGCTTCCGTTCGAGCCCGGGAGGCGCGCGTTTGCGCATCTCCGCCGAGGAATCGGAGAAGCACAGATATGTTCCAACTCCATCCTAAGCAGCGCCCAACGTAGTGATCCTGGCCTCCCTAATTGTAAAAAGCATCTTCGATGCTCAAGCCGTCTTCCTCATATTTACGCCTAAGTGGTTTCGTGCCATACATTAGATTTATAACTTCTTTATGGACCAGTTTGTTGACCGCAAGAAGCCCTATACTGCTCCCTTTAAGTCTATGCTGGGGAAAGAACGAAATAACGCTAAAAATGGGGGAAATGCGTACTTGTAAACTTCATTTCGGATTTCCTCTGGAAGTTCGAGCAGCTTAGACTATCTTTTAGGCAGTAAAAGGTCGTGGCTGCCTCAGTACCATTGTTTGTCTCACGTATCTGTATCTAACCGCCTGCTTCAGTCTTTCCATCATTGCACCAATGCAATTCCATATCGATCCTCAATCACCTCCAGCCTGCCCTCCGTGGGATATACGAGTGTATTAGCTTTGGAAGGTTACTTTGAGGTTCGTGCATACTCCCTGCGCCCCAATGTTTCGAATTTCAGATAGGTGATGGGCATGTTGCCTTCCATGCACGTTAGTTAGGAATGTGTGATGTCCGCCGCTTTCCTTCCTTCATGGACAAACTCCGCGAAGCAGTGCCCAATATCCTGTACGTACGTTTTCCTCCTTGTTCGTTCCCTATCACTCTGTAAATCTAGACCCAGTTCATTGCGCTATGAACTATGAAGACTTCGCTAATCAGTGACTGCTATACCCTTGCGCATAGGAAACTGTACAGGCCTACCTAATACTGGAAAGTATGACACGCAACCAATTATTCATATTCTTTATCGTCCGCAGCGATCAATAGAGGTAACCGGCAGGACGGAAAATATAACATCCGTTACAACCACGATGATGTTTACGGTGAGGAACTTGGCTTGTACGTACTTTGGCATCCAACATTTGGCACCTGATATCGTCGGTTCCCACAGGGCAGCGATCGGTCGGCATTGAAACAATGGCGAAATATATGTAACGACGATAGCGCCGAGTATGAGTGACGCTAACAAGTATAAAAATATCTTCCACCCCCTCCCTTGCTTGAGACGAAGTAACAGGATCGCGACGCTCATTTTGCACATTGCAAGGGCTAATGCCTACATGAACTGGGCGATTACTAGCAAGCGCGCCGCTGTCTTTCTGTTTTCGGCTGGGACATAGTAGTTGTGACGGCCGAAACCGTTCTGAACTCGTGCGACCAGAAGTCCCATTTGGACGGTTAATAACAGCTATTAAAAGTGTTAGCATACACTTCTGTAGGGCCATCGGCTAGGGCCTGAAAGTACTAACAAATGCGACCCGGAAGTAGCCTCTTGCACTATCTTGTCTCCCCCCCAACCACACTAATCCACCACTCAAGAAACGCCACAAAATCCTAGTACACAGTGCTCTCGTAGTCGTGTCACTACTTTTTGATAAAAGCCTTCAGGTCTGCAAAGAATTCTTCAATAGGGTTCGAATCCAGTAGTAAGGTAGTAGATGCGGTAGCTCAACGTTGGCTTCAAGGCACATTTATTCGATCCGTTCGCTGTAGTAGAAAGATACATTGTCTATAATCGGAACAGGGCCGGCGCTACAGTAGTACAGAAGCTGCTCTACAAATTCTCCATCCATTATTCCCTAGAAGACTTTAGAAAATAGAACCCCATCTTGCGTATACGCAGGCAGGATCTAATACCTACGGTCGCGGTGAAATTGTACTACCTCCACAAGCGCTAGGCCGAGTGGAGACCAGCCTATCCGCCTAAAACCAATCCGCTTGTCACATCCAAATTCATCTACGTAAACAAGCTGGTGTGAGCAGAAAGCAGATAGCTTATATAGATAAAAATCTCACAGATCAGCATTGCATTTACTAGCTATCCGTCAGCTAACTTTCGTTATCCATTTAATAGAGGCCAATACTCTACTAGTACTAGATACAGAGACGAGTATGCTAAACTCGTCGTACCAAAACACGGTCATCTCATCGTAATATAGCCCCAGCTTTCCAAGCAAGCGGTCGCAGAGAGCGGCAAGCATAGCCGGAGTAATCATTCGTCGTCATCCAGCACCGTTAGCTAGCGCCTTCGTCGTGCCAAAGAGCCGTATACCAGTATCTACATTGCGGATAGTACAGTAAGCAACATTGGCTATTTCAACTTATATCAAGGACCTATCAAGTATCGTGTCGCGAATTAAGTTGTGCTACGACCTTGCAAGGCTAAGCGCCGTAGTAAAGGGATGTGCGGCATTGCAACATGCAAGCAGGCATAGCAATACTTTCGAACGATTTTAGGTCGGCACAGCTAATTCAAAGAACAGCCGCTAAGTCGGAGCTCTGTCGGCCCGCTAGCCACACATAACCTCAACTCGATAGCTAAAAGTTACAAGTGCCTGCTCCCTGGCTGCTGCTTCAAAGTATATATATATATAGTTTTCCATACCCACTGCTTCAGGTTTCGCAACCCAAAGAAGGGTATGTAAATCTAGGTAGCCTTGCATCATGTAGACCATCCACCCTCCCGCTTGGACCCTAGACCCGTTGTCGATCGCCTCCAGTCCTCACACGCCAACAGCAGGACTATGCGGGAACCATACTAGCCCATGCACGCCTGGCCAATAGGCGGGCTAGTCGTGCCGCGCGGGGCCCAGGATAACGCCTTACAACTATGCCCGCTTAACATAGACATGCAACTCGACAGCTGCTTGCTGACAGTGGGCAGCCAGGTGCTGAACAGGCCACAAAGCTGAGCAGCAGTAAATGCTGCTGTCAGGCTGCCAGCTACCGCTTCACAGACACCTCTTTCTTGCCGTGACGGATCCTCCACAACAGTCCCTCTGCCTTCTTGCCCCTCTTTGTAACAGCAGTAAATGCCGCGCCGCGACGAGTACACAGTGGGATGGGTGTGCGCCCTGTCAGTCGAGCTGGCTGCAGCACAGGAGATGCTCGACGAAGAGCACGAAACGCCCCAGTCTGACGCCTATGACACAAACATCTACACGTGCGGACGAGTCGGTGACCATAACGTTGTAATCGCTTGTTTGCCCGAAGGTCAGACGGGCAACAACTCGGCTGCAGCCGTCGCTGTTCAGATGAAATCAGCCTTCCCATCTACGCGCTTCGGCCTGATGGTAGGTATTGGAGGAGGCGTTCCTAGCGAGGAAGCAGACATTCGTCTTGGGGACGTGGTAGTTAGTAAGCCGTATAAAGTGCATGGTGGGGTGGTGCAGTACGACTTTGGGAAGGCTACGCCAAGCGGGTTTGAGCGTACAGGATCCCTCAACACGCCGCCAACCGTTCTACTTAACGCCGTTGCAAACCTGCGGGCGAAGCACATGAGAGGGAAGGGCAGACTATCTGAGTATCTCTCTAAGTTTGATAGCTTGCCAGACTTTACGCGGGAAGCTGCCGGGTCAGACGTTCTCTTCGACGCGACATACAATCATGAGGGCGGCGCAACGTGTGGGCAGTGCAACAGAAACTACATGGTAGCTCGGGAGCCGCGAGGGCAAGCAGTAGTGGTGCATTATGGCACGGTCGCATCGGGCAACCAGGTGATGAGGAGCGCGGCTGAACGAGACAAAGTTAGCGCAGAGCTCGGCGGCGTGCTCTGCTTCGAGATGGAGGCGGCAGGCCTGATGAATAGCTTTCCCTGCCTGGTCATCCGCGGCATCTGTGACTATGCTGACTCGCACAAGAACAAGCGGTGGCATGCGTATGCGGCGGCGACAGCGGCAGCCTATGCAAAGGAAGTGCTGTCGGTGATACCGCCGGCGGAAGTAGCAAAGGCGCACACGGTGGACGAGGCCATCCGCGAGGCCAGCGGTTAGTGTAGCTGTAGTGCTGTGGGTGGTGTGCTAGCGCTGATGCCGTGGCAGGCCGTATGGTTAAACCAGCCTACATTCCATTTCCCAGGAATCGATACTTTGTCGGACGGCAAAATGAGCTCCATATGCTGCATCAGAAGCTGATGGTAGACCAAGACTGCCGGAAGCTGTCAATTGTAGGGCTTGGCGGAACAGGCAAGACACAAGTAGCGCTACAGTTCGCATACACAGTAAAAGAGACGTGGCCAGAGTACTCTATCTTCTGGGTAGCTGCACTGAGCATGGAGAGCTTCGAGCAAGCATGCGCAAGAATTGCAAAAGCGCTGCGTATACCGCAGGCAATAAGTGAAGAAGAGGGTGCGAAGGAGCTAGTTCAGCAGTACTTGAGTGCAAGCCGAGCAGGGCGGTGGTTGTTGGTGGTGGACAATGCTGATGATCTTGCCATCGTCTTTGGGACTGGGCAGTCGAAAGGCGTCGTCGACTATCTTCCAGAGAGCGAGACGGGCATAGTTGTATATACCACACGCACCCCAGAGGTAGCGGAACTGACACGTGGCGACGTGATAGAGCTTGGAGCAATGGATCGACAGGATGCAGCCAACTTCCTCACAAAGTCGCTAACAAGCAAAAGCCTTCATAATAATGCGGCGATTAACAAGCTGCTAGACGAGCTAACGTGCCTGCCACTAGCTATTACACAGGCGGCTACCTACCTAAACAGAAATCGCATGTCTATCGCGAAGTACTTGCATCTGCTTCGGAGCACAGAGCAGGACACCGTTGCTCTAATGAGTAGAGAGTTCCGCGACGATACACGGTACAAAGGGTCGACGAACGCAGTGGCCACAACATGGGTGGTGTCTTTCAGCCAGATTCGCGAGCATGATGCGACGGCGGCTAATCTCCTAGCATTTATATCGTGCGTAGAATGGAAGGCTATACCACGATCGATGCTGCCGAGCGTACGGTCAGCGGTACAGACAGAGGAGGCCATCGGCACGCTCTGTGGGTACTCTTTCCTGTCGAGACGGGGTAGCAATAACAAGGACGACGGCGGGAAGAATGGCAACTGGGAGGTGGCAGAGGACAGTGAAGGGGAGACAGAGGAAGAAGAGTGGTACGACATGCACCGACTTGTACACCTGGCGACTAGGATCTGGGTTAGCAAGCATGGCAATGCAGAAAAGGTGACAGAAGAAGCAGTGCGGCATGTGGTAGATGTCTTCCCGTCTGATGACTATGAGAATCGCACAGCGTGGAGAGCATATCTGCCGCACGCACTGCGACTACTGGAGAGAGGGCAGGTTTGCGATAAGGAAAATTCCACGCTATGTTTGCTAGTAGGAAAATGTCTGCGAGTTGATGGCAGGATTAGAGAGGCAGTAAGATGGCTGGAAGAGTCGTGTAAGTGGAGAGAGGGGTTAGATGACGATGACGCGGACCGGCTGCTGTCGCAGTACGAGCTCGCACGAGTATACCATGCAGACGGACAGGTGAAGAAGGCAGTAGAGCTGCTAGAGCATGTGGTCGCAGTGAATGAGAATGTGCTGACAGAAGAGCACCCAGACCGACTAGCGTCGCAGCACCAGCTCGCAGCAGCATACCATGCAGACGGACAGGTGAAGAAGGCAGTAGAGCTGCTAGAGCATGTAGTCGCAGTGAGAGAAAATGTGCTGGCAGAAGAGCACCCAAACCGACTAGCGTCACAGCACGAGCTCGCAGGAGCATACCATGCAGACGGACAGGTGAAGAAGGCAGTAGAGCTGCTAGAGCATGTGGTCGCAGTGAATGAGAATGTGCTGACAGAAGAGCACCCAGACCGACTAGCGTCACAGCACGAGCTCGCACGAGCATACCAAGCAGGCGGACAGGTGAAGAAGGCAGTAGAGCTGCTGGAGCACGTGGTCGCAATTGAAGTTCGAGTACTAAGGAGCGATCATCCTTCACGGCTTGTGTCGCTTGAAGTCCTCTATGACTTGTACGCTGAACTTGCAGTTGAGGATGAGAGATTGTCTACAGCATCACTATGACTTCTCGCTGAAGTCGGCTCTCGATTAGAGACTTTAGTAGCTTGCATTCACTGCATAAGCAGTTTAGGTTTGAGCTCCTCTTCACCTAGCAATCGCGACTGTAAAGGTTGGTAACAAAGCCGCCCCTATTGTTGGGGTATTGGATTATGGGCCGTGGCTACACGTGGTAATGCGTACTATTTTGTCGTACTAAAAGAAGAGTACATTGCACTGTTACCCCTTGCGGAGCACTAACATAGATCTAGTAACTGTGGGTCATGCAGCAAAGACCGGAAACCGATTGTGCTTGCGACTGTATAAGCGAGCAGATCTCCTTCCTGACCGGTTATCAACAGAGCATAAACATGGTTAGTAAGAGCATTTGTTAGGCTTTCAGACAATAAAATATTATGTCACTAACTCAGTGTGTAAAAAAAAGCGACGCTGCCCCAACCGAAAGCGAAGACTCCTCTGGAATACAGGCATTCACGGTAGAGGCATGCATTGGCATTTAACAGGTCTCTTGTTGTGTCGGCATTAGCGCAAACCAGGCTTTTGCGCGTTGTCGTGCCTCCATCTCTTCCTTCTCATCAACGCACTCAGGCCTACGTAACTCTGGGTCCGCGAAGTTGCCCAAGCACTATCTCGCCTACACGCCTGCCGGCAGCGGCCACATTACTACCCCGGCTCGATATACTCTAATGCAAATCGATAGCAGATGACTTAAACAGGGTTCATAATTCGTCCAATTCCATGGATAAAGATGTAGGCATCAGCCTCCTTTATTCGTGGATGCTAATAGGATACCGATATAATGCTAGTACATCAGGAGCATGTACTTATAGGGGCTTGACGCTGCTCAACACGGACCGGATGAGCAATTCCCATAATGATGCTAACTAGTCAGACGACGACGGCCACGAAGAGGACAATGATGATGAGGCATACCGACCTTATGCTGCCAGTAATGATTAGGGATACAGCAGAGAAAATACGCGCTGCCGCCAGCAAATACATGAAGATATATTTAAACGCTTCCCAGATCGGTCCCCGGGCGCAGTACGGACGCGCTGGCACATGCTGCTCGGAAGTCGGTACGTCGCTACGGCAACATGATGGATACTCCTCCTACCTATGTCCACGTGTGTCCAGATACAAAAGCGGTGAAGGGCAGCTTCTACTCCGTAGAATTACCTACTTTGCCCAACATCAGTGTTCTTAGATAGAGTATTATTTATCATAAACAATTTCGAGTCAATTTGTTCTGGTAGAGTTGTCTTAGCTTGCGGCGCTCTAGAAGGCTAGGCTAATCGACAATCTCACCATAATCCCCACGGGTTCCATGTGGCGTGAAACTAATTTTGGAAAGGGAGTAGCTTGCATTTGCACCTGTCGCGACGAACGCGTGGAGGCCAAGGGTGCCAGTTGGTCCGTGCGTTAATGGTGCCTTGTAATATACCTTACCTTCACTCTATCATTGACTGGTTATACACGCACACCAAAATCCAAGCTCCCTATTTCGTCTCATCCTCGAAGGTCCGCTTCTGTTCTGCTCTATTCTCCGGCCAAAATATTGCCCCGAACGTCTATCAAGAAAGGCGAGCGGGTAGAGACTCGAAAATATAAGATGGAAAGGCAGGCGTCATGTGGCGGACATGCAACCTTCGAAATTCATAATGTGACGCAAGTTCTGGAACAAATCGGATTCCATATTGTGTTGTTGGCGTATCCGCACTCATCTTCTACCTGGACCAAATTACGAAAACTGAACTTAACGTTCGCACAGAAATAGGAGATTTGTAATCCGACTGAGAAGGTAAAGGGGGTAGTTGATATATTACGACAGCGCAACGAATACATCCAAACGAACGAGAAGTGGATTCCTCAGCCCATGTCGCTCGCGCACACATACACGTGGCTTCGGGGGAATATGGTGGATTATGAATTCTGCCTGATGCCCTCTATACACGCACGAATACCGGTTGGCAAAAGTGATGTATGCAGCAGCCCGAATAGGGTTCCGTATGCACCGCTGGCGGAATTGGTACAGAGCTACTTAGACATGCACGACCTGGTTTTGCTGTGTGATATTGTTGATGAGCTAATCTAAATCATAGATGGGGGCAAATACACTTGAATCTGAATGGAACAACCGATGTGGAGTGAGCACAATAACGTAATGCGGAATTGATAGGAGGTAAGGGGAAGTTTGACTCGTCACTACTTAGCAGCGCATTCCTGACGGCCAGGGTCGAAAAGACCTCGTTGTGGCGGAAGACTACAGAAGAAAAGAAGCAAAGATTGGCGCAGATGATAGTGCCCCAAGACTCGTTTGAGACACGGTTTATGCTAAAAGGATCACCATACGAACCCTGGAGAGAACAACGCGACTCATGTTAGAATCTCTAGGAAAATAAAAGCCACTAACGCATTTTGTCCTGTCACCGTGACATGGGTATTCTTATCCAACCTACATGTTCATATGCCATTCACCTCTCACTGACCGCCGCTCCCCACCCTCGTTTAACCATTTCTAGAAGCGGAAAAACGGTAACTTCACAATCACTTGCTTCGCTCAACTCGATCCTATGTGGTCTTCGCCTTTAGAGTACTGATATGAATGTCAAGGTCTACCTTCAATGTAATGATTCCTAAGAAGGCACCCACTGTCATTTGCCTTTCACTAATCTCCTATATCGCTCATATATTACGTCCCTGTTGCGGGATACAACTCTAAAGATAAGATGATCTTATCTTCAAGAGGAGATGCCGAGGATATCGGTTATCCGGAGGATTCAAATCTCCGGATTCAGAGTATATAGGTCGAGATTTGTATCTACCTACACTTGAACAGGAGTCTGATCAACTCACTCAAATCAATCAAATTGTCCTGTAGTTTCCTGTCCAAAACAGTCCCAAATCCAAACTCAGCCCTCTTCTCATTCTTTTTCTTCTTTTCCTGCTTCTGCTCCTTTATTATCTTCCTCAACCAGTCCAAGCTTCTGTCCCATCCATTTGATATTTGGTGATGAGAAACACCAAATCATGGTAACCGTTTGCATTTGTTTGCCCGCGTGTGATAAACGCATGGAATTTTCCTCACAAACGATAGAAGATATTCAAAGATATTCACTACCCTGGCATTGAAACCATTTGGTAGTGTGATAACCTCTGAGGTGCTGTTGTCGATGTCCCTAGGGCTGTTCAATTGGCCCAGGCTATTAGCTTAGGCCATCCTCACAACATTGTATCACCTACCGCTTATAATTACATCCACCTGAACAGCGAGGTTCGGCAGGTCTTTGTAGCCTTGATCGTCAGGCATTCCGGTATGGACAAATAGATTCCGAGCTGCTTGACCATGAACTTGAGGGAAACAAATCCTGTCCATTGCTTAGTACATATGCTCGGGTGGTGGAAGGAGCTTCTTCTTCGACGCCTAAAATGCACGTGCGCGAAGATCACCATGATAAACTAAAGTACTTTACTTTGCGGATGAGGTACGATGGCAAAAAGACAATTCTTCTGGTCGAAATCGTATGTAAGCACGTACCAAGGCATTACGGGCAACGTTACGTCAAGCAGTGAAGGGTTATGTGCCAACCACCTTGCAAGCTGCGGCGTTTATGAATCCCACGGACACACGCTCCGGGGGTCGCGAGATGAAGACTAGAGGGCTCTTGGCCACAAGGTTAGGGTTGCCTCCGCTAAGGTAATTGCCCTGCATGCATTCATTTGCTCCTTCAGGTATACAGCCAAACAGGCCACTGGACTAAGACATGAGGCTACCAGAAGGGTCATTGATACAGTTTATTCTTTTGGTTCCTTCAGCTCATTCTGAGCTGCTTGGAGTACCTGCTTCATATCACGCTGCAATTGCGGATTCGGATCTCTCTAACTTCTACCATTAGAAAAAACTTTCCTCCACAACCTGTTAACATGCAGGACCGTCGGCTTGTGATACATTGTAAAAGCCGCGCCCACAGACTTGAGGGAGTCACTGTTGTCTACTAATACTATCCCTTATCTCGGCAAGCTCTTCTATATCGATATAATTCTACTTATATAACCTTATAAGCGCGTAGTTAGCGTATAGCGTTATACTCCTTGTAACATCTTCTAGTATAGAATACTTCTTTTTACTACGTCTTTCAACTTCTCCCTTGTTAGCTATCCTCTCCCCTCCACAAAACCAACCGTCAAATTATATACTGTGGCATACTAGGATGCACGTAGAAGTAGGAGGCAGGTGCCGACCCGCAGTCGGTGAGATGAGTTGAATATATGGACTGAGTAGCTACTTGACGAGTTGGTGTCGGTGTCCTATCTCCCTCATCCGATCTCACTCGCGGCCCCCTGTAGAGCCGAAAAGCTGACCTAAGACTCCCCGCTCACGTGCGGTTCTACTACACCACAATACCTAGTCCACAAAACATGCAACCCCACCAAATACCTATGTACCGTAACACACAGGAACAGAGCCTAAAATACAATGATATCGCCATGCCTAAATAAATTAAGAATTTGAAAAAAAAAAGTTTCATCGTCACGATCAGGGGTCGACTGTTAGCATGTCCCTGTCACACTAGGCTAGAGAACACGGGCAAAATAGTCCCAGAGAACAAGATGCCGGTAAAACAGAAACAACAAGGAGATCGACAGACAGCGAGACGGTGTTGAATCTAGACGCTACTAGGCCCACACGTAGTTTCTCTTCTCTCCTCTACATCATGGCGAGGGGAACATTACACGCGAGTCGCTGTCCTTGGCAAGTTCTCGTATATATATATATATATATACTTCTTAGACACACCCATTCCCCTCCCACCCATGCATATATTTATCCAATCTTTCAGTCCCACATGATACTAACACTAGGCGTCCAAACGGTCGTTCGACCCGATTCCCGACCGACTGTCACGACGATAAGTAGTTGGTACATAGGTCTCGTCGATAAAGCGCGCAATCCGATTGAATGCAGTGGAAAGCGAAATTAATGCCTACGTTGGTATATGCTACGCTACGCACGGAATCAAAAGCGGACATGGTTCATATTGCGACCGCTCAATGCAAAACACGCTCTCCACATCCCGTGTAAACAAGTTCCAAAGAAAAAAAAAAAGCAAGGCCCCCCAAAACGCCGCGCTATGCAATGCTCGCCAACCATGCATCGTCCGTTCATCATTATCAAGTCTTCAGGTCAAGTCGTTGCGGTAGAATTCCGGCCGTGATATGCAACAATCTTTCCATCGCGCCAAAACCACCCACATGTACTCATTCCTCGCCTAACATGCCCCAAACCCCATCTAGGGCTTCGCCGACCGCGCTCCAAAACGTGCTCCGCCTGGGCCTACGCACAATGGTAATCACACGTCTTCGCTCCGTCTGGGTGCCTGCGTCTCTGTGCTTCGAATAGGGGGTGGGTTCCGAGGTGTCGACGAGCGTGGCGCAGCTATCGAGGCCGAAGGGGCGAGGTTTTGCTTGCACGGCATGCTCTTTGTTGGTGGAGGGAGAGGAAGGCAAAGCGAGCTCGGCGCGCATGTCGGCGCGCACATCGCTCATCTGGCGGCGCAGCTCGGTGATGACGTCGAGCTGGATGCTGTTTAGGGTTTTGACTTCATCCAGGCGCATAGCGAGGTCCTGGATATGCGTCTGCACCGCCTCCACATATGCCCCAACATGTCGTACATACGCTTTGTGCGACATGCCCGGACCTGCAGCTAGTTTGTTGGACTCGAGGTTGGCAAACAGGTGGTCGGCCGTGGTGGCCGTCTGGGCGTCCGGGGCTGCTAGGTAGGCCGTCATAGCCTCGAATTGGCGGACGATGAATTCGAGCTGTGCGTCGTCCGGGTGCTGGGATTGGATGAGGTTTTCGAAGTGCGCGAGGCATGATGAAAGGGCTGCCTGGACGGGGGAGGCGGCGTCTTCGGGGTCGGAGTCCCAGGGCGGTGGCGAGGACGCGGGGTCGGTGGTGTGGCGGAGGATGCGCGAGCTATCTGGCGTGTAGGGGTACTGGAGGGCGCCGGTTGCGTCTGCGTCTGCGCTGGTGGTGTTCTTGGTTGGGGTGTAAGGCGTGGGCTCGGTGGTGCGGCCGAGCAGCTTTGGGCGTGGGTGGGCGCAGACGTCGGTGGGCGTGTCGCAGCGCGGCAGCATTTGGGGAGAGCATGCCGACGGTGGGCGAAAGGGGTCGGAGAAGTAGTCTGAGCCAGGGCTGGATTTGACCTCTGTGTCGGGCGGCGTCCACGGCCGGGCATTGGGATCCCACATGCTGCTCTTGCACGCCAGACCAGGCGTCGACAGTGCGAATAATATCCAACTAGGTGTGCGTGGGCCGCGACGTGCTAGAAATAGGCGGGGGTGCGATGTGCACGCGACATGGACGTGGACGGGTGCCGGTGGTGAGTGTCGGTGGTGAGTGTCGGTGGTGAGTGTCGGTGATGAGGTGGCGATGCGACGATGCGACGCATGTTCTCTGACGATGGTGTGCACGATGCCGTTTTTGGCGTGGAGGGGGCTGGCAGCTAATCGCTAGCTGGTTAGCCAGTCGAGGTGGGGGGAAGTCGGACTGAGTCCTTGTCCGATTGGCCGGATGCTGTACATTGCTGGCCTCAGTAAGCACAACCACACCACGGCGGCGAGATAATTGGCACATACCGTGGATACTTCGCTGCAGTGCCCGAGTATTTGTTCCAAAAGCCATGGCGCCACAGGTATGTCTATCGTAATCACTACCACAACCACAACCACAACCACCCAATCTGCCGCCGCTGCGCCCAGCTCGGGGCCCATGCTGAGCGCCCTGTGTAGCTAGTCGTCCAGCCGTCGCTCGACACCGTACGAGAGGTTTTGGCTGCCGCTGCCAATGCTCCCAATCCGCCCAATCTCGTCCCTGTCTTCTCCTCCATACCCGCCGAATTCCTGACCCCGTCGAGCATATACCTCAAACTCTCTGCAAAGTGAGTGCATGACTCATCTGCACAATGTCAAGTCTCGAGGAGGAAAATATGCTGACAGGTGTCAAGATCCGAGTCAAAGCTGGGTTTCCTCTTTGAAAGCGCTGCGACTAGCGAAACCATAGGGCGCTACAGCTTTGTTGGTACAGACCCTCGCAAGGTGATCAAGACGGGCCCTGGCCATGGCGAAGAGACCGATCCGTTGCCCGGCCTCGAGAAGGAGCTCGCAAAGAGCAGAGTTGCCACCATACCCTCGATACAATTGCCTCCCATGGCAGGCGGCGCTGTCGGATACGTTGGCTATGACTGCGTCAAGTACTTTGAGCCCAAGACACGGCGCGACGACATGAAGGACGTCTTGGGGGTGCCAGAGAGCTTCTTCATGCTCTTCGACACTTTGGTTGCTCTGGATCATTTCGTGCAGGTGGTCAAAATCATAACCTACGTCAAGGTCCCCGAGTCGTTGGATCAATTGGACCAAGCGTACAACGAGGCAAAGTCGACACTGCAACGCTATGTGACCATACTCAAAAACAAGCACATTCCCATGCCAGAACAAGCGCCCATCAAGCTTGGTAACCAGTACACGTCCAACATAGGCCAGGACGGGTACGAGAACCATGTGAAGAAGCTGAAGGAACACATCAACGTTGGAGACATCATCCAAGCAGTGCCGTCACAGCGATTCGCCCGGCCAACCACACTGCACCCTTTCAACATTTATCGCAATCTACGCAACGTCAACCCCTCACCATACCTCTTCTTTGTCGACTGCGAAGACTTCCAAATCGTGGGTGCCAGTCCCGAGCTGCTGGTCAAGGAAGAGCAAGGCAGGATCATCACGCATCCAATTGCCGGCACGGTGAAGCGAGGCAAGACTCTCCAGGAAGATGCAGCACTGGCCCAAGAGCTGTCCAACTCACTCAAGGACCGGGCTGAACATGCGAGTACCTCATCCGTGCACATGAAAATTGCTTACGCTTTGCCAGGTTATGTTGGTAGATCTGGCGCGGAATGATGTCAATCGCGTGTGCGACCCACTCAGCACCCGAGTCGACAAGCTCATGGTTGTGCAAAAGGTAGGTTGACATGACTTCATGTGAAGAAAGAATTGTGCTGACGTGACTAGTTTTCCCATGTCCAGCACTTGGTTTCTGAGGTTTCGGGCGTGCTGCGACCTGGCAAGACGCGATTTGACGCTTTCCGGTCCATCTTTCCTGCAGGTACGTGACGTCAAGCTAACAGCCGTTAGTTGGAGTTGCTGATTGTGGCAGGAACTGTGAGCGGAGCACCCAAGGTGCGCGCAATGGAATTGATCGCTGAGCTAGAGCGAGAAAAGCGCGGCGTATATGCAGGTGCGGTGGGCTACTTTGGCTATGGCAGCGTGGACGGCGACAAGGAAAGCGAGGGAGCCATGGACGTGAGTGGCAGTAGACGGATTGGGCATTCCAAAAGCTGATGCAGACAGACGTGCATTGCGCTACGAACCATGCTTGTCAAAGACGGGATCGCATATCTCCAAGCAGGGGTATGTTGAGCGAGGGCTTGCTGTGGACGGGGAGCTAATGATTGGCCAGGGCGGAATTGTATTTGACTCGGACCCATTCGACGAGTGGATGGAGACGATCAATAAACTAGGTGGGCTCATTTCCATTTCCTGCTTGAAAACTTGACCGCCCAAGCGAACGTCGGACTGACCGCTCTATGCACGCCAGGAGCGAACACGCACTGCATCACCTCAGCCGAAGAGAAGCATCTAGGCGAACAGCAGGATGGCGGGGGTGGCGGCGATGGAGACGCTCATTCGACGGGACTGAAGGGCGATGGCAAGACGCGTATCTCGCCCGTGGCTGGGTAGTTGATCCCAGCCACTGTGGCTGAATAGACCAGTGCATTGCGGTTCCAACATGTCCATGTTTCTGGATCGACATGGACCGAGCTGGGGAGTGCGGGGTGAAACGTGTGGGCAGGCGCCTATCGATCAACTCAATCAATTCAAGGTTGGCAGGCAAACGAAATGAGGCATTGAGCTAGTCGTCGCAGATTCACAGCTTAGATGGGCGCGAAGCGTGTGCTTGGTAGCACTGCTTGGTGTAAACAAGATTGTTTGATTTAGCATCTTTTGCCGGCGCGTGTGCGAGATATTGGCCCGAGAGAAACGTCAAGCCGGGCAAGGCACGAGAAGAAGGTTCAGCATGACGCGTACCGCACAGCGTTGCGGCAGCAAGTTGGCCAGCAGCGAGACTTGCTGTTGTACATGCAGGACATTGCATGCGGCTCAGTGGCTAGCATCCGGGTTGGCTGCGTCATTTTACACCTTGGCCACCGCAAGTGCTGGCACGCTACCGCCCGAAGCACGCTAGCCCCGGGTACACTAGTGTGCGCCTGCCCAATCACGCCCCCCGTTGCCCCTTCCGAGATCCAGCATCCCTGCCCGCTTTTTGTAAAGTAGTAGGCACCTTCCAGCCTTTTGTTTGCAGCGATGGCGGCCGCCAAACAGGTAATTGTGACATGAACTCATTCACACCCTTCCCGATATAAACCTGTCTGTTTCCCCCTCTGTCTCCCTCCGCCACACTCAGCATCCTCAGCCTAAACAATCGCCTCGTCGCCTCATCTCGCCTCTACTCTCCTCAGCATCCTATCCTGCTACTAGCCTAATCCTATTCTCTCTCTCTCTCCTCAAGATGAAGTCCCTTGCCATTGTTGCCGCCATTGCTGGCGCTGTCTCTGCCCAGTCCGCTCTCGGCCCCTGCGCTGTATGTTTTCATCCACCAATTGCAGCAATAAACACCTACTGACCAATGCCAGCAACTCTGCGTCAACAACATGGCTCGCATTGCCAACCAAGAGTTCTCCTGCGGCGCCGGCGACATCAACTGCTTCTGCTCCAAGTCCAACTGGGCCTATGGCGTCCGCGACTGCTCTCGCCAGGCTTGCTCTGCTGAGGAGTCTGCTCAGGCCGTCGCCTGGGCTGCTAGTCAGTGTGGTGGTGTTGGTCAGGCCGCCTCCAGTGTTCCTGCTGCAGTCCCCATCCTCACCTCAGCGCTTGCTAGTGCTACCGGCGTTGCTGGCTCTGCCGTTGCCTCGCTCACTTCTGCTGGCGGTGCTGCTATCACTACCGTTCCCCTCGTTGGAACCGTCACCAACTCTGCCGGCTCAGCTGTTGTGACCACCACTGGCTTCAGCACTGTTTTCGGTTCCGTTGCTGGAAGCGCCGCCAGCAGTGCCTCAGGCGCTGCTTCGTCTGCCGCATCTGCTGTTTCCGGTGCTGCAAGCTCTGCTGCTTCTGCTGCCTCCTCTGCTGCCTCTGCGGCCAACTCTGCTGTCAGCTCTGCTGCGTAAGTCTATCTTCGACTGTCAGGTAGTCACAAGCTAACATACCCAGTGCCTCTGCCAGCGGTGCCATCAACTCGGCCGCCTCTTCCCTGCGCTCGGCCGCTTCGTCTGCTGCTGCCAGTGCTACCAGCCCTTCTGCCAACGCTGCTGCTCCTATCCAGACCGGTCTTCCCGTTCTTG
The DNA here is from genome assembly GCA_028456385.1 of Ophiosphaerella korrae. Classification (NCBI taxonomy): domain Eukaryota; kingdom Fungi; phylum Ascomycota; class Dothideomycetes; order Pleosporales; family Phaeosphaeriaceae; genus Ophiosphaerella; species Ophiosphaerella korrae. The sequence continues at coordinate 40,064 of JALNQF010000139.1, read as the reverse complement.
CTGGCGCCGGCCTTGTCGCCATGCTCCTCCTCTAAGCATGTTCAACAGTTCACCCTAGGGTTGGCTCGACGGAGTAATGTGCATAATGAGGTTGATGTGGAGATGCGAGCAGCTCTTGGTAATTTCCTTTTCTTAATATGCATGATGTTAATGAAGATTCATGTGGCGATGTCCTTCAGCAAGCGCTTTGATACCCCGATTGGGACCACGGGAAAGGTCGTCCTCGCAATGGCGCCGGTAGATAGTAAATGAACAATCGTAATACCTACTCAACTCGCCTTGCGCTGTCCTACGCTAATGTAACACAACCGCACTCACTTCCGAAGTGCATACTCGTAACCAAGTCAACCATGCTGTCAAACACAACAATCCGATTGCTTGTTGCCTGAAATTTTTCATCTCGAGGTGGACAATGTCGGTCGAAGAGGTCAAGTCCAGTTAAGCTCTTAGCCTGGTCAACCATGTTTCTGCACACGGATAATCGCTGACACCTGCATCCCTGCCCACGTGCCGACAGGTGCAAACGCGCCAATGACGCTGCGGCGACGTTACAGTGGTCGTGGGAATGCACTACATTCACCTGTGCCAGTCCCTGCAAGATATAAAACTTTCTTTAATAATTTTTTCTCCACCACACAACCGACAATATCAACCGACAGTTTCAACCGAGCCTTTTCTGGTCGAGAAACGACTTCCTCATGGCGAACCGTGGCCAGCGTGTGGGCGGCGATGGGTCTGATGCAGCGATGTCCTGGCTCTCCCAGTGGCGCCCGCAAAAGACGCCCAAGGGAAAGCTGACTAGGGCAAGTGCATTGAGTCCACAAACATCAGCCGCTGAAAATAGCAAAAGGGAAGCAAAAGACAAGCCCACGATCAACCCAGCCAAGCAACCAGACAAGCAACCAGACAAGCAACCAGACAAGCAACCAGAAGTAAAAGCCGAGGACCCCCAGCCCATCCCAACAGACCGCTCATCCTTCCCCTTCCTCAAAGCCTACATCCTCCGCATCCACATCGAAAATACTCCCAACAAGGTGAGCCTGACCTACGCCCCTATCGAGTCCCTGCACCTCGACCAGGACGCGTGCAAGGCGCAGGAAGCTAAATTCTTGTCCCGCAACTCCATCTTCGACGCCGCGTCCAACCTCCCCGCCAAGCAGTTGCGCATTATCCTGGCGCACACGCGGGCGCTAAGGGGGAAGCTAGTCGGTGTAAGGCAAGAGGATGGGGAGGTGGTGGCACTGGACATGGGGACCGTGGCGACGAGGAGTGTGGTGTTTTTTGTGAGGGTGGCGGAAATGCCTGAGGAGGGTGGGGGTGGAGATAGGGAGGGGGCGATGGTGAGTCCGAAGACGACGACGACGACAACGACGAAGACGCACGCGGTGCCTAAGGGTGGGTTGTTTGGGTCTGTGACGAGTGAGACGCAGACTACAAGCAGTTTGTTCAGCAACAAGCCCGCCTTCCAGCCTGCAAGCAACACGTCCAGTGCGCGGCTAGGCAGCTTATTTGACGCGAAGCGTCCAGCAACGATCGGCTTTCAGTTCTCCGCCGAGGGCCAAGCGGAGCCGTGGGATCTTTCCTACCGCCCTGCACCCAAGCCCATCGAGTCGGTCGCCCAGCTCGCTCGCCCTACGCCCTTACTCGGCGCAAAGCCCCCCGCCCCAAAGACCCCCCAGCGCCCTGCTGAGCGCCCTGCTGCGCGCCCCCAGCCCCCCGCCGCGCCACCCCGCGAGTACAAATCGTGGGAGTGCGCCGTGTGCGGCGAGAACCTCGTGTTTCATCCGAGCGCCGAACAGGCGGCTAGGTTGTGCGATGTGTGTAAAGGAGTGGAGGAGACGACGTGTTGGTTGTGTGAGAGGGTTATTCGGGATAGGGGGGATGCTCAGGGCGAGGTTGGTGGTGGTGGTGGTAGTGGGGAAACGGGGAAGGAAGGAGGTGTGAAGGGTGAGGTGGATGCGGATGGGGTGGAGTGGGTGGGTGTCAAGGAGACGGGTGAGATTTGTGAGGTGGGTGAGGGGAAGACGAAGGAGCGTCGTGGGAAGGCGGCGAGGAAGAAGAGGGGGGGGAGGCGATAGGTGTGCGGGGAGGGGATAGGCACGGTTGGTGTAGGAGTGGGTGTGTAGGTGGGGATTGTATGTATATCACTGCCGTCTTTTGAGGGGGCGGGTTGGGTTCTGGGGGGGTAAACACTTTACTCCTTAATGACTGGCTTCAGGTGTTGGAGAGCCATGCTCGACACCGACATACCCAATACAAAACTTCCCTCCCTAGCACCGCTGAATCCCACACTGACTCATCTAAAATTTGGTACGGGTCACCACTGTATTATTGCTACATGGCACACTCGCAGAAAGAGACACGCGCACGCAACATACGCCCTGGCCGAATTATCCATCTTCACCGATTACGGATCTATTTGGTATAGGTTTGGGGAGGGGTCGCGTGGCGAGAAATAGCGTAGAAAGGTATTTGTCGAGAAGGCCTTTTTGGATGGGTATTTATTAGTATAATTGTGCTGGGGGGAAGGGGGGGGGGGGGGGGGGTTAAGCCATGATTGATGGAAGATGTAGCCTGTGTTCCCGATATTCGGATTATGAATTATGGTGTTGGGTAATAACTAGGTACGTTATTGGTCATGCTGTGTAATAAAGATATTTGTCTTGGTTGTGCTCCGGGGATTGTGTAAAGATACCGAAGGGTTTTTGTAGGTACAAGAGAAGCTGGAAAATCGCTTATCGTGGTTAATATACACCTACCTATCTCCTGGAAAAGAGCTAGTTATTCGGCTATGTGCACAGTTATTGGGCTGACAGATTACGTAACTGAGGTTCGAGTATCTTCTCCATCCTATAGGCGGGCCTTGGAACATCTAGGGTACCTGCCTCATTGACAATTTGTTGTTCATGAATATAAAATATTTGTATTATGTCAGTAAATAAAGGGTTACCTTGCTGAAACATGGTGGCGACTTAGAACTAAGCTCTAGCGATTCTAGCTCCTAGGCGATTTGGTGGTAACCGTGGTTGATACAGTACGGGCCATAAGTTTGGAATGGGGGCCGTCCAACACGAGATTAACACCTCATCGTTCACAACCACTCACCACCTAAAATCATATAGAAACTCGGTTTTATTTTATGTATACGCCGCCAGCGCTCCTTTAACACGCTGCAAAAGCCCTCATACTCCTTTTCAGCTTGTAAGGAGTTATTAGAGCCTCAATATAGCTTTGGCTGGAGTAGCCACCTTCCTGTGTATTCTCATCTCTCTCCATAATGATAAGAGTTGCATAGTAGAGTAGGCTTGGCATTCCAAACTTTTGAAACACCACTGTACGAATTGTTTTAGGTGTGGTGATGCGTTCTCACTTGCTCCGGATTTTGCTTTGGCGCGGTTGCCAAGTCAACCGAGGACGAACAACACTTCTCACGATTGCTACCTCTTAGCTCCACTATGCGAACCTTCCCATGAAAGTGAGTTACGAGCAGTCCGAGAGGTTACAGATGAGGCATTTCGCGATGAGCACGGAGATCCCACAGACCATCCAGGCCTGCGGCTCCACCTCAGCGATTTTACTTGTGAAGGACTGGCGCGAGCTGAACTTGGGGACCAAAATCGAGAATTGAATGTTTCTACTCTACAGCTATGCGAATTCCTTGCCTCGGCGGAAGCCAGCTTCCACCGGAGGGGGTCACTCAGCAAGAATGTACTCGCTCCTGGAGTTAAGAAGAAAAAGCGGCCAAGAACACCCCCAGAAGAGATTATTTCGGTTGAGGCCTAGCTACACCACGAAAACCTAAGACTTTTAGGAACTCAGCGTCATCCAGTATGTCCCCAGCTAGGTCATTCATTGTTTCGTCAGTGACAACTTGTAAGATTCCATCCTCTGACACATGGAATACTTGGTCTAGAGCCAGACCAGCCTTTACAAGCTGTTCTTCTGCGTGGCGACGGCTTGAAGATAGAAAGAACTCTTTCGAGTCCTCAATGCTAAGACCCTCGCGCTTTTTGCAGGCTTGTATACGTTGGTCTGATTTGGATCGGACCAGAACGACGGTCTGGGGTCGTGCTAAACATTTTCGAATGGTCTTGATGTCTGTCTACAAATGCAGCCACTGTTAGATTGCTTTGGAGTAAGTGGTAGGGGCCTGCTTACTTCATTCAGAGCGGCGTCATATACGACTACTACAATATCGTAGATGAAGAGCTCCTGGTTGGTGTAGTAACACCACCCAGAGATCGTCTGTGTACCGGCACCAGGGGCATCATATAAGACGATGCCAGCGCCTTCAGCCTCATAACGGCTCATTTCCAGTGTTGTTTCATTGTCTCCGGTGGGTGCTGCGTCTGGGTCTTTCGGTCGTAGTCCTCGAATGGCATTAATTAGAGACGACTTTCCAGCACCACAATTGCCAGTGACAACGATGTGCCGGTGACCATCAACGAAACGAGCTTTACGCCGTGCTTCTTGTACATCTTCCTGGGCCGCTACAAGTTCTGGCTCGTCGCCGCTGAGTACTAAAGTTAGCTGGGGTTCAAAAACTTTGAGTCATTGCTCGAGCACATACTTTATCCGCAGGTTTTGCTCCTTATCGCGTTCTCGCTCAGCTTCAACGCGTTTCTCCTCTTCGCATCTCTGTGCTTCTTCGGCTTCAGCACGTTTCTTCTCTTCGCGTTTCCGACCTTCTTCGGCTTCAGCGCGTTTCCTATTCGCCTCTGCAGCAGCTCGCTGCGCTTCACAAACTTCTTCTTGTTTTCGATTTGACAATGCTGCACCTAGGAACGTCGCGCCAGCTAGGGCACCGAGGCCTAAGGCATTTCTCCCGCCCATGGTGACTTTATGGCCATTGATACTGGCATAAAACTCGAATCCTCGCCGTGACATGCTTGAAGGCTGGCTTTGCGAACTATTATTCTCTGCCATAATGGAGGATAAATAAAGAAATACCTGTAGTGGTGATTTTCCAGATTCTCTCCTTCCGGGGCCACTGAAAACTAAATGTGTTGCATGCGTGAAAGACGAAGGGAGCGCATTAAAGATGGTAGCCGAGGACACACCATTGATATTTTATCTCTGACTGGGTACAAAATTTAAAACATGTGGCAGATTGGTGTAACGTAGTCTATGGCCAGTATGTTATGTTTTACGAAACACTTGACTGGTAGGCGGCGCTGCGTTGTTGAAATCTTATTGGTCATGCTTGGAGTTGCCGACAGGGATGAACTATGAAGTGGGCTATTTGCATATCTTATTGCACAAGCGGGCTTGCCATCGCCTAGAAAGCGTTACAGAGCTAGCAGATGGTTGCAGAACCATATTCCGAGGGCTGCACGACAGGCGGAGGGACATTACAGGGCCTTTTATGCATAGATACTTTCAACTCGCCCTCGTTAGTAGGAAGGGTGGCTGACCCTCTCCGGCCATACCGCTATCTTTGTTGGCCAAAACTGCAATACAGAGGTAACTTCTTGTACCGTAGCAAATCACGTACCAATAAAGATTGCGCCTTATTAGATTCGTAAGTTGGTGTACCAGGAGTTATACTTAGATACAGGGTAACAAATTCTACTACCATCCTATTTACCAACAGGGTATACATGCGGAGAAAACGCGGCTAAAAATAAGCAGGACAAAACCAGTCAATTCATCAATTGATACATTCCCTGCGTACGCCGCCAAGTCAGCATCTAGTTGCTCTGCCTCCCATTGAGCTAAATTAGATAAGAACAATCTAGAGTTAGGATGATTGGGTTTTAAGACATGCTGGTAGAGCTGTACACACTTCCTTATAAGATGTATAGCTTTAGCAGTACTACCCTGTCTTGCCCGGGTACAAGCAAGATTGTTTATACTCAATAGTGTATCAGAATGGTCCGCTCCCAGCTTCTTCTTGCGAGTCTCTATCACTTGCATAAACAGCTCTTCAGCAGCATCCCATCGCCCTTGATTCCAGTACATCGAAGCCAGGTTGGTCATGCTCATCAGCGTGTCAGGATGGTCCGCTCCCAGCTTCTTCTTGCGAGTCTTTGTTACTTGCACCTGCAGCTCTTCAGCAGCATCCCACTGCCCTTGATCCGTATACGTTAACGCTAGGTTAGCCATGTTCGTCAGTATCAAGGGGTGGTCTGCCCCTAGCTTCTTCTTAAGAGTCTCCATCACTTGAACCCGCAGCCCTTCAGCAGCATCCCACCACCCTTGATCCCTATACGTTAACGCTAGGTTGGCTATGCTCGTCAACGTATCAGGATGGTCTACTCTCAGCCTCTTTTTAAGAGTCTCCATTACTTGCACCTGCAGCTCTTCAGCAGCATCCCACCGCCCTTGATTCCTGTACGTCAACGCCAGGTCGTTCATGCTTGTCAGCATCAGCGTGTCGGGATGGTCTGCTCCCAGCTTCTTCTTGCGAGTCTCCATTACTTGCACTTGCAGCTCTTCAGCAACATCCCATCGCCCTTGGGCCCCGTACACCGACGCCAGGTTGGCTATGCTCGTCAGTGTGTTGGGATGGTCTGCCCCTAGCCTCCTCTTGTGGCTCTCCATCACTTGCATAAACAGCTTTTCGGCAGCATCCCACCGCCCTTCAAGTTCATATACCAGTCCGACCATTGCCATACCCTCCAGCGTGTCTTCGTGCTCTGGGCCTAGCACCTTCTTCCGCCCTTCCATTGACTTCACAGCTAGCATTACAGCGTCGGCAATGTTGCCTATCCTCTGTGCATACCATGCTGCACGATAGAGCAATGTGGCTCATTCTGCTAGTGACGGCTTCTCTTCTGGCTGCTGCCCTACAGCTGACTTGGCGTGCGCGAAAAGTGCCTGACATTCTGTCCAGTTCTCGTACTCTCCTGTTGGAAACGCCGCACATAGATTACTGGTGAACTGCTGCCTCCACTGTCTGAGCCTACCGCTTGAGTCAAGCCACTTCCGTGTCGCAAGCTGCACTAAACTATGCATCTCGAAGCTCGTTCCACTAGCGTCGACAGAGATAAAGCAAAAGTTACGCAGTTCTACGATGTCGTGTTCGAACTCATCGTCACATGCACTTAATTCTGATGCGTTATCTTCTTCATCGCTATCCCAATACTCGCCGTTATGCTCTTTCTGACTTTTCGGGGCGTCCCCTGGCTTGGTGCGATTCTGAAGTCAGAGTCCGCAACAAGCGATCCGGATTGAGCGGATTGATTGGTCAAATCAATTCAATCCATAGGGCGAGGATGGATTGGCTTGATTGTTAGGATTGGTTCTGCGCCGAGATTTTTGAGGCTTTTGAGGTAGGCGAGCTGCCTATCTCGCGATAGTTTTGTGGTGTTGTAGTTAGAGTTTAAGCGTTAGCCCAAGTAATATTAGAGCTACAAGTGCGCTGGCACTAACTTTATTAGTTATCTCGCCAGCCATCTCATAAGTATTCAAAGCTTTTATTGTCGCGCTGCTACCTATATTGAAGCGTTTATTTAGTGTTTTGAACTATAGCGAAACGCTCACGTGCCTTATCTGGTGGCACTACTCTACTACGGCGCGTACGCCTACGCCTAGCTCAACGCCTAGCTCAACGCCTAGCTCAACGCCTGGCTTAGAGGCAAAGTGTTCAGCTGAGGCACGGCCTCGCAGAATGATTGGGGAAACGGACAAGATGGAGGGGGAGGGGCACGCGGGCAACCCGGCTCAGCGGCCGCTCAGCGCCCGCAGCATCATCGAAACACCATCGACCACCGCCATCGCGCTGTCGACTATTCAGTTACTACATTACATAAATCCTTGTAACACTTGTACTAATGCTTGACGCTTGTTGCGGACGCAAATTATGGCTTCGGCACTCCATTCCCCACAACTGAGTCGGCGGGATTTCGATTTTCTCTCACAGGATGTCGACAACACGTTCAATAAGTCTGCCACTGCGCCGCCACCTGTGGGTTAACCGCAAAGAACGAATGCCTCATTGGATTTATCGACGCTCAAGACTCTGCTTGCATCCGCGTCCATCTTTGGGAACGGCATAGAAATATCTGCTCTCCATACGACCGTCACTTCCTCAGAGTGTCGAGTTCTCTATCGCATCGATATATCCGATAGAAACGAGGGAGTGTTCATCGAATTCACCCAATGCACCGATGCTTCTGCTGCCGAAGCTAATATGAAAGGCTACCTGAGCTCGTTCGAATTTACCCCGTCCAAAATGACTCTCCCTGCCAACATCGGGACCCGTTCATTGCAAACGAATCAGAGTGTATTCTGGGTCCGCGATACAATATTCGCGAAAGTTTTTATCGCTCGTAGGTGTCTTTAATAAACATGTAACTTCCTTTAATGTCCATGAGTCAGATATTCCGGATGGGTTAGCCAACGCATCTACTATCAAACGTGTCGCACAAATAATCGACCAGCATCTTGCTGAACATTCTGTTAGCCTGAAGAAACAACGGAAACCTCATATAGTTCTCCAGACGCCGACTTCTATGCAGGTTGAGGCAGGACAGCCCTTCAAAATTGAGCTTGCAGAAGCAAAAACTCTCCATGATGCCAAGCCATCCGAGATAGAGGATAAGAGTCTAGTTATACAGGTTGCCAATGGTTCTGCCTCGGGCGAGTATACCTTTTTTGCTATGAAAGCTGGGAAAACGAAAATTAGGCTGGTATTGGCTCATGCGGCATCGTTCGCGGTGGCATTTCAAGATGTGGATGTAACAATCAGAAATCACAATGAAGGCCTGAAGCAACTACTGAAGGCTGCCGGAAAGGGAGATGAAAAGGTAGTTCAACGCCTGCTCGCCAATGAGCTAGTCAACCCGAACGCTATGGATGAGGGTGACCGGACCCCACTATCTTGGGCGGTAGAGAAGGGCCACGAGATGGTGGTGTAGTTGCTGCTCGAGAAGGGCAGCGTCGATGTTAACGCCCCAGGCAAGCACGGTCGGACGCTGCTGTCAATAGCAGTAGAGCAGGACCGCGAGATGGTGGTGGAGTTGCTGCTCGAGAAGGGCAGCATTGATGTCAACGCTGCAGACGAGCACGGTCGGGCGCCGCTATCAATAGCGGTAGAGAAGAGGTCTATGTTTGTAGTACATCAGCTACTTAGAAAGGACAGTATTAATATCAACGCTATAGACGAGTACGGTTAGACGCCGCTTTTAATAGTAGTATAGAAGGACTACAATATAGCGGTAGAGCTGCTACTCAAGAAGGGCGGCATCGGTATTAACCCCGCAGACGAGTATAGTTAGACGCCGCTGTCAATAGTAGTAGAAAAGGGTCACGAGATAGTAGTAGAGCTACTACTTAACACGAGCTATGCTGAACTAGACTCTAAGGACAAACGCGGTCGGACGACGTTGTGGATAGCGATAGAGAAGGGCTACAAGACAGTGATAGAGCTACTACTTAATACGAGCTGTATCAAACTAGACTCCAAAGACGAACGCGTCCGGACGCCATTATCGATAGCGGCAAGGAAAGGGCATGAGGTGGTGGTGCGACTACTACTCGCTATAGACCGCGTTGAGCGAGAGTCTAAAGGTACAAACGATTATACGCCACTATAGTGGGTAATAGAGAGGTGGCACGGCCTAGCGATAAAGCTACTACAATCTGCTACCCCTACTTTCTAAATTAGGATCGCCTGGAATCGTATTTCCTGGACATTAAACTAGCTGAATTTTCTATTCTCTACTATTCAGATATTACGATTTCCCGCTAAAGCGCAGTTAAAGTTTCTACATAACTACTGTAAACATGGATATGTAGTTCTTTGCCTCCTTTTTGTTCTCTATTTTCTACTATCAATTCTAGCTTCCCACCATCCTCTACCTCAATAGCACATTCTAGATGGGAGCACCCCATATGATGGAATTTTCCTTTGTGCCGGCGTCCTGGGTAACATATTTCCCTAACGTATTGGCCAGTCGAACTGTGAACGAATCTCTAAAATGATACGCTGGATCCGTCAGAAGTGGAGGTGTTTGACTAATTTGAACCTTGCCAAGTGAATGACGACGCCCAATACATGATTTGTGTTACTTCCTTGATCGTCAGTCATGGTAGGTAGACTAACAAGCCACTGATTCATTTCGTCGCGAATTTCATAATCGCCGTCTCTGTTCAAGTGTACGTCGAAGAAGAAGGGGCTATGGTTCGCTTTGCCGCCTTTATAGCTTTTGAGCGATGGTCTTTCTTGCAAAGCTCTTACCCATTCGCTAGGACATGGAAGGTCATGCCCAAGTCGTATTGGAAACTTCCGAAGCGAGAAAGAAGCAAATGCTTTCGCCATCTACCTTGTCTCAACATATACCGTAGGTGTACTATAAACTTCTAAGTTGGATTTGAGAGCTCTGACGTGGGTGACTGTAGCAAGAACGGGGGTCGATTTCGACTCAGGGTTGTGCCTTGCGCTATCTAAAGGACCTAGAACGAACTCGTCATCAACACAAATACCGTGTGCCTCTCCAGCCTCAAGCTGAATACTACCATCCGGTTTTTTGATGACTGGAATTGAGGCTAGATATGCCTCTGGGCTGATTTGTCTAAAGAAGTAGAGGTTCTTGTTTCCATAGAACATTGGATTCTACGTCTCTCCACTGACTCGAATCTTTGCGCATAAGTGATGATAAATGTGCTGTTATTGTCCCCCAACGCAGCCGAGTTTATTGAAAGTTCTAAGCAAGAAGTAGGATAAATGCTCCGTGCCGCTGACCGCCCTTAGGAACGAGTTCCTTAGTTACTTCAGCAGGGCCGCATGCGCTGAGAACGGTATAACCCTCAGGATTGACCAACCAATTAGAACGCATGGATGTTCCACGTTATGTTGGAGGAACGGCTTGGGAACCCAAGCTTTGGCCAAGAACGGGGGGTATGCTATGTCTATCTTAGGATCAAAGATAAGGCGTCGAACTAGGGTATCTTTGCGCACGACTCTCCCAGAAAAACAGCAGTCAAGAACGAGAATGACCGTTAGCCCCTTCTCTACCGTATCCCTCAATAGATATGCTAATTCCAACCCTCGAAAGTATCGCATGTCAACCCCGTCGGTTACTTCAAGGATAACTAACGCCAGATCTCTTGTGGGTCTAGTTGACGATGCGCTGCCCGGCTCAATTTTCGTGCCATGTCCAGAATAATGTGTATGACCAAGTCGCCTGGTTTGGCTGAGGGAGTAATTTTTTTGGGCTCGGTGTTATATTATTGTGTCGGCTAGATTTCAGGGCTTTCGGCTGGACGGGAAGTATCGGAACGCTCTGTTGAGCCTGCTGTGAATGTTTGTATATGAACAGGGTTCGGCATGCTCTCTAAATATTCCTGATTTCTTGAACGTCTCGTACGCAGCCTTTCAGGGGACTCCCCGGATATGCATTGATTCCGATCAAGATCGCATAACATGTCACGACAGCGCATTGCGCCATGTTTGGGACGATCTTTAACCTCACAAACAAGCCGAAAAGCCGTTGTGAACAAGAGACGAGCGGTCAAGTCTGGCGCGCTTTAGCTAGTGTGCAATAGCCAAGTAGACAAAACGAACAAAATCTAGAAGCATGCTGGATAAGGGACCAGGCTTGAGTGTGTTGTCTGTCTGACATAGATTCACGTTACAGTCTGGACAAGACCTGTATTACAATTACATAAGCTGCATCACGCTCTTGTTGTTTTCCTTCAGAGATAATTATCAAGCGGAGAAGAGTGTAATATCCTAGCTCTTTTCCTGAAGGCATTTTGATTGTTTTATGATGTTGTTTTCCTTTCTCGACCTACCGGTCCCATGCAATCTAAGTTGAGTCGCTCTAAACTCACTTGGCGTTCCTCACTGATTGGTCTAGAATGGGTAAGCTAGGGAGAAGCACATGTCTTAAACCACCGCTACCGCGCACTGCAAACCTACCTATGAATGAAGCCACGGTGTACCACGTATGGTAGTGAAACTACTAGTGCACCCTGCTATCAAGCCTCCTCCAGGTAATACATATATGCTTCATAGGAAGAAAGCGCAATTCAATTCTTTGTCGTCCGCTGCATTCAGCTAAAACTTCGATTCGATGAAACGCGAGAATCACGCCTATTCTACTAGTCGAGAAACTCTCTTCAGCTTCGCTGTTGGAGGTCACATTGGCCAATGCCTACTGCGCTTTGGCATAGTAGTAAAAGACCTAAGGCTAGAATAAGGAGGCTGTCTGGTTAATAAAACATGCTATTGTATTTAGCAGTCAACTTAACCCCAATCTGTACGAAAGGAGGGCAAGGGCGGGGTACGATTAAATTGCTCAGTGACAACCTTCAATGGATAAGAGGTAGCATGGCGGGCTGAGTTACTGTACAATGACTCCGCAAAGGTTTGGAACAGCGTGGCACTTGCGCGCCTAACGCGAGATTGAGCCTTATCGTTCACGAACGACCACCCACCGCCTGAGCGACCCCAACCTATTGTTAAGACCTTCGATAAGTAGAAGTGATATAAAACCTCCAATGTTATCGCGGGCACAGTAGTTAAGTCTCGTGGATAACTTCAAGGGCTTATAAGGGCACTTGATACTAAAAGAGTATTAGGGAGGCAATCTAAGAAGAGTATCGATTGTATTGCATTGTAGAGTACTAGGGTGTAGTAATTAGTAATCGAAGCAAGGTAAACACAACTATCTAAGGGTAATGAACGTGGTCCCTGTATACCTGGATAGAGGAGTCTGATCAGAGGTGATTAGTAATCAACAGGAATTGATCAGACTGATCACGTCATGTGATCCAGGTGATTAGTGGGGCTGAGTCTCGGTTACGTTGCGGGTTGCGGGATCGTAACATCGTAGCCCTATTTACCAGCCTGCTCTTATTACCCTGACCCAACCCCTACCCTACGCTCCTACTACCCTAACCTAACCCTACCCAGTGTCTATATAGCCCTAACCCAACCTATACCTACTACTAGGTACCCCGAACCTATTTACCGGCTTAGCTAAGTATATATAGTTAAGTTGCTGCGCAACTTTGGTATCCTTGTACTAGCTAATACTATCCTAGTAACCCTGTTGCGCACTTCTAGATTAATATTTGGCTTTCTACAAGCATTTATATCTATCTCTCGTCCGAATCAGCACCGTGTAGCTGTAGTTATGATGGATCAAAGTGGTGAGATTGTTTGGAGGTGCACGGTGAGTTGAGCTTGGTGTTCTTGGGACGCCAAGCCCGAACTACTATCCACCTCCAATAACCGCACTACTTCAACCCACTACAACTATAGCTACACGGTGCCGATTCGGACAAGAGATAGATATAGATGCTTATAGAACGCTACATATTAGTTTAGAAGTGCGTAATAAGATTGTTGGGATGGTGTTAGCTAGTACAGGGTACACTGAAGTTGCTAGTCAGTTTGACTGCGCACACTTAGCTGTAAGCAAGATTATGAAAAAAATACCGCGAAAATGGCAGCGTACACGACAAACCTCGCAGCGGCCGGCCATCTATACTCTCTAAACAGTAGGAAAAAAAATCATCTGTCGCACTGCCCGGGAAAAGCCAAAGCTTGAGTACTCAAAGCTTGCCGAAGCTGGCGTGTTTGTAGCAGCAGATGGAACTCCTTCGAAGCCACCCAGCCACTCAACATTATACCGGTTCCTCAAAGGCCGCGATCTTATCAATTACCGCTGCAAAAAAGCGCCGAAAATTAAACCGCGGCCATGCTCAAAACAATAAACTGAGAATAAATTCAAGGCCCCAAATATCAAATAACATTGTTCTACGCTCAGTAATCGACATTCGTTGATTATTGCTATCTTTTTGGGTTGTCTAGCGCCGTGGTGTAGAGTCGCGATCTGACACATGACCCATCACGCACACCTCCATTTCAATGTCGTTGAAACATCTTCGATAAACCCTCTTGTCTCACATCCCGTAGACATAATAACTACTTTTTGATATTTATCCATCATGCATGCCCTAGACCTTAACCATGCATACCCCCCAATGCACCCTCGCCCAGCCATCTATCATTACATGAATGCGTCATCTCATCCTCTCATCTAACCACCAACCCCTCCACATTCTCAAACGCAAAACTCGGGCTCCCCGGCTCCGCACTTCCCGCATTCGGCGGCAACTCCTTTTCCTCACCCAAGCTCCCATCCTCCTTAACTACTGTACCCTCCTTTCCTCCTTCCTTAACCTGCACAATCTCTACCTCAACACACTTCTGCACCGTCTGCTTGAGCCCCGGGATCATCGAGCGAAGCGTACTTAGCTGGTTGAAAGCGAGCTCGCGATTGAGGACGGAGTCCTTGGGTTCGCCGTTGTCGAGGCGGCGCTTGAGACCGTTGATAAAGGGCATTGCTTTCTTGGACTCCGCCTTGTCGATTTGCTTGCTGAGGGACTTGATGTCGAGGTTAGGGTATGAAGAGGAGATGAGGTCGATGTACCTGCTGTCGTTAGTACCGTTGCGCAATGTACGGAGGGGAGCACTTACTTCTTTTGCCACGCGGGCCATTCCTGCGCCGCGAATATGGTGATTTTCTTCTCTTTCTTTGGGTCAAAGTGCGCGGCTTTGCCCTTCGATAACCTCTTGACAGCTGCGCCTTCTGCGGACGTAATGTTCGACTGTGTTTGACGGACGAACTCGCGGGCTGCTGTGAGGGATGCATTCGCTTTCGGAACCTCGGGCCATAGGGCATTTTGAATAGTTTCAGGTTCTTTGAGCAACTCAAGCCAGATGTACTCTGCCCAATGCGGGGCGATGGGAGTGAGTAGAAGCGCTTGCAGCTTGATGAACTTCTTGACCAGATCCTCATGCATTCCAAGACCCGCAGCACGCGTTGCCTCACGATAGAAATCTCGTGCCAATGTGAAGTCGTAGAAGCCAGATTTGAGGGCGAGCTTGTATGATGTAGAGGAATAGTGCTGGAAGGTTTCATGGACGAGGAGGTTCATCTCATTGTCAAACATGTGGTCGAAAAGGAACTGCTCACTTCCACTTTGTCGCTGGATGACATCCGAGTTCCTGACACGTTCAGTGGACCTTGACTCAAGGTACTTTGCGGCATCAGGGACGTAGATGGCTTCTCGGATCAGCTCTTCACACCACTTTCGCAACTCGAATAGCTTGAGGATGTTGCTGTTGGCGACTGTCTCTTCAAAGTTAGCGTCACCAATGTCGTCTCCAGCATCGGCAAGCGCAATGCGAGTGGCATCAGCACCGAATTTCTCAACAGCACCAGCAATGGTAAGGAAATTTCCAGTAGATTTGCTCATCTTTTCGCCATTGAGCATGAGATGCCCGTTGACACGGAAGCTGCGCGGCCAGTTTTCTTTAGGGAAGATGGCGGCATGTACGTAGAGGTTAAAGGTCAAATGGTTCTGGATAAGATCCTTGCCGCTAGTGCGCATGTCGAGCGGATACCAGTAATCGAAGTGTCGTCTTAGGGTCTCGAGCGCCTTCTGGGGAATATCTGACTGTGGCAGGTTGGAGCGTTCTCGCCGACCGAAGACGTAGTCCCATGCATCGTCTGTAAATTGCTCGGGCTTGATCCCAAGAGGGCCAACCTCCTTACCGAACATATCCTTGTGTAGCAAATGAGCGAATGCGTAGTAAGCTTGGTAAATAGTGGAATCCGACAGACTCTCGACCATGACTGATGGATCCCAAGGTACTTTTGTTCCCAGGCCGTACGAACGAGCGCATGCCCATATGCTCAGCCAGTCAACAACTCGTAGGAACTGGTTCTTGGCTTCAGAATAGTAGAGATTCAGGTCACCCTCGATGTGTGATCGGACCTGCTCAGCCCACTCGCCGTCTCCGCCATTGGCTGCGGTACCGTAGTTCATGTACCACTGGTCAAGCAGGGCAGCAACACAGTCATCACCACTTCGGCTGATGACCTTGCCATCCGGTTCTGCGTACGCAAAGGCGTCCCCAGCATCGATGAGCTGTTTTCGAACGAGACTCTTAGCTTCTTCAACAGGTTTGCCGGTATAGTCGCCATAAAGCATCTTCCCCTTGTAAAAGCCTTCCTTGTAAGCCTTCTCTTTTGCATCTGCAAGTTTGGCTGCGTCTTTCGGTGATTGGATCTTCAGGTCTTCAACAAGCTTCTTGGCAGTGAGGTTTCCGTAGGTAGGAGTTTCGATAATAGGGAGAATGTCGTCGAATTTGACCCATTCCTTCTGGATGCCATAGTACTCTGCCTTCTTCGCGAGGTCAAACGAGGTGATGTAATCGTCAGGAGAGTCGGAGGGAACGCAGGTAACGACAGCAGTTCCTTTAGTGTCTTTGACCGTCTCCATGGGGAGAATGTATACTTCCTTGTGGACTGAGAGAGGAGCATTGACAATGGTGCCGATGACTTCCTTGCCATTGAAGCTTGCGACTTGAGGGAATTGACCCCACTCAGGAAAGATGCCGGGCTGGTATGACATGTTGCGTGCCGCTCTCTGGCTGCAAACAAAGTACTCGGTGTCAGAGACTTTGAAAAGACCGTACTCGATCGTTGGGCTGACAAAACACGATGTTTGACCGTACATGGTCTCTGGTCGGAGTGTGGCAGGGATAAAGTAGGCACTGGCATCTTGTGGGAGCTTGCCCTCAATCTCTTTCGCTGACTCGGCCCATTTTACGACCTTCATCTTCAAGCCAGTGTACTCTTGGACAGCAACACCTTCACCAGACTGTCTGTCATGGTCCATGCATGCTTGACCGTCCTTGGGACTGTACACGGTATATCGCTTCGCGAAAATGATCTTCTTCAAGTCTAGAAGCTTGCGCATCTGCCAGGCGACAAACGAATCGTAGTAAGGGTTGGCGTCTGTAGTAACAAACTGCCGTCGCCAGTCTATGCGTGCGCCGAAGTTGTTCAGATCTCGCTTTGCTAGGGGAGGGAAGTATTCAATCCAATGAAATGGGTCTGCGAATTTATGAATTTCTTCAAGCGGGATACCTTGGGCCAACATGATCTGAAATTGGTACTTTGTCTTGACCGTCTTTGCGGCAGCCTTGCCTTTCTGAGCCTTGAACTTCGTGATGTCGGTCTTGGTCTCGGCTTGGGTGGGCGCTGGGGGTTCTGGTACGCTCGTTTCGATCGCGTCTTCTACTGGACAACGCTCGAAGTCTTGGCCAAACTGTTCGACTTCTCTTACTAGTTTATCTGCGCAAGCTTTGATTGGCATGCCTGTCACGTGGTAGCCAAGAGGAAAGAGGGTCCGCTTGCCAGTCATCCTTTGGAAGCCAGCGGTGAACTCAACTTTGGATGCGGTAAAGCCATGACCAGCGTGTAGCGTTCCGTTCATGTAAGGGTAAGCGAAATTTCCGAACCATTTGGGGTACTTTTGGTGAAGCTGATCGGGTGTAGTTGTATCAAAAGGCTCCTCGTCAATGGAGGGCGCATCTGGGTTGAAGACTCCTTGCTCTTGCCATAATTTCTGGTAGCACTTCTCAGCCTCGATCAGGGTATCTCGTTTTTCAGTGTTCTCGATTTTGAGTGTTTTTGACTCAGCCTCCTGTGGCTTGAGCAAGTCAAGTGTTGCAGTTACCGCATCTTTGGGCGCATGTTGAGAGTCAGACGGTGCGGCCATGATGCTGGGATAAGGTGGTGTATATCGACAAAGGAGGGTGAGAAAAAGAGAGGAGGGGTTCAGATGTTTATGGCGGTTGGTGGGGTGAAGGATAGTCCCGACGAGTCATAGGTGGGCTGCCGCCAAGAGTTCGATGTGGCCCGAGCGGAAACTTTTTGGACGTGGGGAGCTTGTGCTGCATGTCGTCCCTGTATCAATTCTTGTCAGCAATTGAATCGGAATCTCAAACACGAACATGATGGACTTCATCCGCCGGCTCTTAGGGCGACAGAAGACGATGCTTCCGCCATTTGACCATTCGCGCAATCGCTTCCGCACAAAAAAAGTCTGGCCACCGACACTACGGAACATGACGCAGGCACAGCAATTTCGGTTTGAGCGCAAGTTCAAGCGGCGCATCCGCGAAAAGTCGCTGCGGCCTGTATGGAACAAATGGGTCGGCATCGTCATGTGGTCGCTCATCAGCTTCACCGTCGTCTATGGCGTCCTCTTCCACGACTTTGCCAAGGACCCCATGAACCCACGGCCTGGCGAGCAAGTCTTTGTGGGACTGAGAACGAAGATGTGGAATATGCTCGGGGGGTTCTATACACATACCGAAGCTACGATGAAGGATGCTCGAGGCTCCCGAAGGCTGGGACCGACAGGTGCTGCCCCTCCCGCTCGGGAGAGGCAAGACGGCGGACGAGAGGAAGGGGGTGGGGAGTGATGGCCGGGGTTGGGTTTGAAGGTGGCGTTACAAGTCGGGAGGGCGGGGGAGTCTATGCCAGAATTGTTAGCATTCACTTTAAAATGAAGAGGAAGCTTGCGTCTGCAGGGAATGCCCACCCAACTTCTATCACGTCTTGACCAAAACGAAGGCACTGTCTCCAAGGAAGCGTCAACGGACCGCCAGCCCTGAAACGGTACCAGCTTAAGCCGGTCCGCCCACTTGTTCTTGTTAGCCAAGTTGCCGATACTGGAAGATGAAGCCGACTTACGTTTGCCAATTGGTACGCCTTCGAACCGGCTGGCCTGATCCAATAACGCCCCTCGTAGTCCAGTGTTTCCGTTCCGTCAAGATAGACGTGTGCCGTGCCTAAGAGCACCTCACGCTCGTGGTCCCGAGTGAAGGCTACCAAGATCATATCCACCGTGAAGTGCGTCTTACCCGGCTCCTGGTGCCATCCCTTGGTGACCCTCACTCGAGAACCAGTCGCTTCGGCGTCTGGCAGATTGCCCTTCCACTCGCCGAGGGCGCATTGCCGCACGACCGAGCACTCCGCCGCGCTGTGGATAGTGATATCCAGCTCTGCCCGCTCAGCTAGTGGAATGTCGGCAGCGAAGTAGACACCCCCGTTCTCCCTCTCTTCTCGATAGTGCCAGTCATTCCTGGCCTAGTCAGTACACACTCGCACTTACGTTACCGTTATCGCAAGGCCCGGGAAGCGCTCCCAGCGAGGTCAAAAGTAGCCAGTGAAGCCTGAGCTGTGCTGGGAAAGTGCCGCCCATGGAGAACAAAAGCCACCTACAAGTCAGCGTTTGCCTTTCTGTCAGCAGAATCGGACTTACGTGATTCTTGCTCCTCTTTTGAATTCACTACTCCATACTTACCGCGCACCCAGTGCGCTCCTCTCTTACCAGTCCCACGTCCTCCAAACCAACCGCTATCCTCCCACCGCACTCAAAACAAACGGTAAAGGAACAGACGGTGGCGGCCATCTGAAACCCCAAAATAAAGAAATCTGACGTACCTCTCATCCATTGTTGTCGTTGTCGTTGCTTTTGCTTTTGCTTTTGCTTTTGCTGTTGTGGTTGTGGTTGCTGCTGTTGAGAAAGCCAACGAACTTTGACTAGTCTGAGCAGCGGCCGAGAAGGTGAGGAGTGAGGAGTGAACGAAGAAGCGGATGGAAACAGGCAGATTGCCAGACTTGACAGGCATGAGATGAGCCATCTTTCACTGAGCCACGCCTGGCGTCAGTGTGGAACAAGAACATAGCCATGAGGCCTATGGGATAGGCAGGAGTTTAGTGAGGACGATAGACATCAAAATAACGCTTTTATAAGGTTATGTAGGCGTCTTGGTATCTAATTGCATAGCGCAATATGCGTCTATTAGAGCGTGAAGTACAACCGCCTACACTCCACGGTATGCCCCTTATCCCTTGATTGACTGTAATGTTTCTGATAATATACATAGTGCTCACTGGAGCTCTAATATCCCTATACTCTATTGTAAAGCTAACTCCGATACTGCATTTGTCTATGACGTATTTCTGTAAGGTGGGTTCTGCACGCAAGCCGAGCTGATTGTTGATGCTGCTCAGCAGCTTGTTCTCGTCGCTCGCGCAAAATGCGTCATTGTTGTCGAGTTTGAGCACCCACTCGAAGTTGAATAGAAAATTTGGGCAAATCGTTGCTGCTGAGCAGCCTGTTGTCACGCGCATTGTTGTTCTGCCATTTGGAACTACACCATAGTTGTGTTGATGCAAGGGTGAGATGAGAAACCAGTGTACTGTAGAAGTAAAGGTGCCGTATTGGTGAGTAATGAAATCACAACAGCCGTAGATGCAACCTTGGGAGTCAGTGTCGCTGTCAGGCTACAGGCCAGGCCAGAGCTTCGCGAGCGCGCAAGCCGAAGGCTAAGGGCCCGGAGGGCCCTTGAACAATATATAATGTTATACTCCTGTAATCAACGTTATTGATTATCCGCACCTTTTTGATTGTTTGCCATAGTGGAGTAGAGCTGTGTTCTAACAGTCGCCTACACATTTCGATGACAAACGAAGCTCGCTCAAGATGAGAAGAAGTTGAGAGTGTGGCGTGACAAACACCACGCTATCCTTGACAGTAAAAAGCTTTCGTGTCTTTTTACATATTGTGGTATAGTAGAAAACATACGTGATCGGGATAAGTTAGGGTTAGCTTGCAGCTCTGTAAGGGGGCACCGAGCTCGCTCGGATAGAGCAGAGAGACTCCAACACCAGTAATCGGCCGCTGTAAGTCATCTAGAAGCGTGAGGAAGCTTGGGGCCTGTCCATTACGCATAAAGCAGCCTGCCCTGCCGCACTCCTTTTGCGAATCTTCACAATCTTTATCGGTGACATTTCTTGACTTTTTAATTTTCCTTCGGCACATCTACTTCAGTATTCTAACCAAAATTCCTGCGTCCACCCCATGATAACTTTCATGAGTTCCGGCCTGGGTTTTGCTGGCCTCGATAGCAGTAACGACAGCGGTGGCGACAGAGATTCGGCCCTCTGATCTACGATATTCGCTCGACGAAGATGTACATCATCGAATGGGATTCGTACTCCCTTTTATTCCCAATCACTTTCGGTGGCTGACTATTCTTTCTCATGAACGCTCACGCTAACCAGCCAATGTCCCCCGAGCTCATCCGGGCATTTGCTCACTTTATTTGGCAGCTGAGCGCTCAAAGTATCACTCTCGGTCCCCCTATCCGAGGATGGCCGCTGTCCACAGAGATGATTACGAGAAGTGGCTGTTTCCTACTCAATCTGCATCTTGATGTGCCACAATATGTAGTAGGACGCTGGATATATATGTCGGTCTTAATCTTGCATTGTTTGGCCTCTACGAACTTTGCTTGACTGGGTTTGGATTGGGTTGCCGTTCATGCGATAAGTTATAAAGACGGCCTTGAATCGATGTGATCTACACTACCAAAGGAGGATTTCACTGACTTATCCAAAGCAAACCACACCGCTAGACTAATCGCTTAGCAATTGATTGTGTGGCGCTTTCTTCACTCCTGGCCATCGCTAACTAGACGAAGGTCCTCGAGCGCATCATCCTGCAGCGGCGCCTGCGCTCTGATAGCCAGTACATTTCCGTCCGTATACTCGTGCTCGACGATGAACACTCCGTAGCAGAGGGAGAGGGTGTAGTTGACGAGATAGAACAAATGCTCGACAGCGCGTACGTCACACAGCACAACACCACAAACGAGATGATAACGCACACCAAAAGAAGTCATAAATCTTAATTCCGCTCCGCACCCTACATTTTCCCCTCCCTTCCCCCATACAATGCACCCTCCACCTACATACAACCAACACTCCATCCTACCCACTCTTCGCCACATAATATACATCGAACAAAACATCCAGAAACATAGCATTAAATCGCTATCCCACCCGGGATGCATGCGCAAAAAACAATGCCCTAAACGCCCTCAAACACAAAAGAAGCAACAGAAGCAGCCACCGGTGCACACCCCGAAGGGCCCAAAAAGAAGCAGTCAAACGGGGAATAAAGTGGACATGGATCCAACGCCGCGCTTACAATAAGGTATATGATGAATAGGGGGAGATGCAGATGGGTTCATGAAATTAGTTTCCGCCCTTCATTCGCTTTCCGCCGCCGGGGCGGGGACTCTGCTTAACTTTGACGCCGTTGATGCCGTCGCCGTCGTCCATGTCCATTTTGGCTGTGCTGCGCCGTCGCTTGTTTTGTAGATTGGGCGACGTGTTTACGCTGGCGGTGTGCGAGCTTGTGCTTTGCTGTTTGACCATGGATTGGGAGTGCGGGGGTGGGGTGTGCATCATGCCTGGGGAGCCTGTCAGGCCGTTTACTAAGTGTTGGTTGGCCATGGCGGGAGACATGAATATGTGCTGACCAGGACCGGGCGGGCGGGCGCCAGACGGCATGTTCGGTTGTTGCATTTGGTTGGGTTGACCTGACATTTGGTTGGGATTCTGGGGTCCCAAGGCTGCGCCTGGGTTACTGGCCGTCATCATTGCGTTCCACGATTCAAGGGCTTCAGTTGGTATCATGTTGTCGTGTTCGAGATAGTGTGCCATTAGGCTAGTCATGTTGTTCATCGTTTCGTAAATCTGCCCTCGTCAGCATTTATGCTGTACCTTATCGTTTCCTAGTGATTACCTCGAGGTAGCTCTGCAACACAGGCGGCAGACCAAAGTCTGTTATACCAGCAGTTGGTAGTTTTGACATGGGTAGGTACGGCTCCGGGGGTTCTAGCGCTCTTTGCAGTTTTTGCTTTGCGTTCTTGTTCATGCGTGGCGACTGATTTGGGTTCATTTGATTTGGTGACGGCTGGTGGAACATGACCTCCAGCGCGGACCGAGGTATGAATTGCTGATGACCCTGTCCCTCAAATTGCAGCCATTCCATTTTGTCTGAGCCAGACCAAAACGCTGTCAATTTGCCGCGATATACGACTTGACATTGGTTCTTGTATGTGTAAATGAACTTTGCGCGATCGCAAGTTACTTTAAGCTCGCCTTGCCCTGTCTTTTCCGTTGCTCCATCCAAGGTGATCTGAAGGTTGGCGACCTCTGTGTTGAAAAGGGTGTAGAAGTACCGGGGCAGGGCAGCATAGACAATCTCAAATTGTTTAGACCGATCACTAGTATTATGGTAGACGCAATGGATGAAAGAACCAGTTTCAGTGAAGAACTTGTCGACAAAGGCTTGCCATCGTTCCACTTCGTTAGACTCTGGGTCAGAAGTATATTTTCCAATTTGATCCACAAAGTTCATCAACTTAAGAGTCCCAGTACCTCCTGTTGCATTTTGGGTAGCTTGGGTCTTCATCAGAGCCATGTTGGGAGTCCTCTGGGCCATGGCGGAGTTCCGTTGTTGGATCTGTGCTGGATTCGGCTGGTTAAGCTGTTGAGGTAAGTTTGGAGGTTGCGCAGGAGCGGGTGTTTGTTGTCCTGGTTGCGGGCCAGACTGCGGTGGTTGTTGCTGCTGCGGCTGTTGCTGTTGTTGCTGTTGCTGTTGCTGCTGCTGCTGCTGCTGTTGCTGCTGTTGTTGTTGCTGTTGCTGCTGCTGCTGCTGCTGCTGCTGCTGCTGCTGTTGCTGCTGTTGTTGTTGTTGAAGCTGCTGCTGCTGCTGCTGCTGCTGTTGTTGTTGTTGCTGCTGTTGCTGCTGAAGCTGCTGCTGTTGTTGTTGCTGTTGTTGTTGCTGCTGTTGCTGCTGCTGCTGCTGCTGCTGTTGTTGTTGCTGCTGCTGTTGTTGTTGCTGTTGCTGTTGCTGCTGCTGCTGCTGCTGTTGCTGCTGCTGCTGTTGTTGTGAGGGCACAGGTTGTTGTTGAGGCGGAGGTTGCTGTGGTGTAGGTGGAGGAGCTGGAGATGCATGTCCCTGGTGGCTCATCGCAGAAGGTGGGCGGAGGGGTCCTTGCTGAGATTGCGATGTAGGAGGCCCTTGGTTTGCATTCTGACTGTGGTTGCTCTGCTGTGAGT
The DNA here is from genome assembly GCA_028456385.1 of Ophiosphaerella korrae. Taxonomy (NCBI): domain Eukaryota; kingdom Fungi; phylum Ascomycota; class Dothideomycetes; order Pleosporales; family Phaeosphaeriaceae; genus Ophiosphaerella; species Ophiosphaerella korrae. The sequence continues at coordinate 16,326 of JALNQF010000139.1, read as the reverse complement.
GTGCATGCTGCATAGAAATAGCATGCTGTTGCTGCAGATGGGCGGCTGTCATGGCCTGCTGTTGGGTACCGCCTTGCGGCTGGTTTTGCATTTGCTGCTGTTGCTGTTGCTGTTGCTGCATCTGGAGGTGGTGGGGGAGGCCGGCAAAGGGTGCACCGCCCATATTCCTCATGGCGGAGATAGGGTTCTGGAAGCCCATTCCCATGCCGCCCTGTCCCATGCCGCCCTGTCCAATGCCGCCCGGTACTATGCCGCCTGGTACTACGCCGCCATGTTGGAGCATATGCTGGTGATGCTGGCGCATCATGGCTTGCTGTTGCGCGTTTCTCTGTTGCATGAGTGCAGGGTTCACTGTTGGCAGTTAGCATATGGCAGGCTGGGGACGCGGTGTGGGACTCACTCATTCCGGGATTGTGCTGCTGCTGCGCAGCAAACATGGCCTGCTGAGGCTGCAGATGCGACATCGCGTGCGCGTTGGGACCGCCCATACCTGGATGCACGCCCATCATAGGGCCGGGCTGGCTCACGGGGCCATTGGGGCCGGAGGCGCCTGGATGCATGCCTGGGGGGAGTTGCGGGCCCGGGTTGGGGCCTTGACCTGCCATGGGGTGGACATGCCCTGGAATTCCCTGGGGGTGCATGCCCTGGCTGTGTGGATAGGCCGAAGTCATCATCATACTTATACCTACTGCAATGGGGGGCGTCGCGGGCAGTCGCGATGCGCGTCGGAAAGGCGGAACAGGTAGAGGGCAGCGGCGGCGCCAGAAGCAGGCAAGGGCGAGGCGATGGCAGATGGGTGCTGTCCTTCGCGATGCATGCAGCCGCGGTCGAGGTAGTCACGCCAAGGACGAGACGAGGATGGGGCTGGTGGTGGCAGTGGCAGTGGCAGTGGGAGTGCCGGCGGCGGCGGTGGTGGGCCGCGAGGCAATGGCTGTCGACGACGCAAATGGAGGCCGCGCAGAGGACGGTTTCGTCTATGGCGCGATGTCGCCTGGGTGGTGGTGCTATGCTATGTACCGTGCGTGTCGCATCTGTCGCGGGCGGAGCGGTGGAGAGAGCACCAGTGACGTGGAGGCAGGCAGGCTGGGCGCAGTGGCGATGGCGTTGTGGGGTCGAGGTGAACAGGTGTGCGACGGTGCATCCGCTCGCGGCGAGGGTGCAGGGCCGTAGGTGAAGTGCCAGGAACGCGGGCGTAGTGGGCAGACGTGCTGTGCTGGGAAGGTTGATGAGGGCGCGGATCGGCATAGGGGCGGCCTGTTTCCAGTGGCTGGGCGCCCGCGCAATCTATCGCACCGCTCTCCAGTCTGGCCTGACACGACCCAAGGACAGCACGGCACAACAGCAAAAACAACAAGACTGCACGCACTCAGGCGGCACGCGATGCTTGCTTCTGCTCTGTTCTGGCTGGAGGCAATATTCCGCGCGATATCAGTTGCCTCGCATCCGTGGCTGCCCGCCCAACGCGCTCCGAAACGTGATGCTACCATGACAAAACCTTCCGAGCTTGGCCCCTTTTGGCCGTCACGTGCCGCAGCTCCTCGCGCTAACGCCCACCAAAACCTTGCGCCTGAACTTTTCTCGACTTCAACCTCTTGACCACTTCGCAGTCCACAGTCTGCTGTTGTCAGTCGACCACCAGCTGCGCGCACATGCATGCGCACGACTGCTGGTTCATGTCTTCAATGGCCCCTTGATCGTGGTAAGTCCGCTCCTCGCCGCCCACTTCCTTTTTCTGGAGTGATGATACACCTACTTTCTTCTTTTCCCAACCGATTCGACCTTGAAGAAATTTATGCTGTCCGGGTGCCTTTCGCAGGGTGCTTGATACTTGCCAGTACTTTCGTCTGACCTCACCTTCTGCGCACTCTGCTTGCTTCATTTGGTTGCGTCAACCTGCTGACTCCAGCCGCACAGATTCCTTTGCTATGTGGCTTGTCCAAACTTCCCAGAGCACCCTCTCGGCTCCATCACCGCTCGGCTTGTGATCGCTGCACTAGTCAGATGAGCCTTGTCGCACAGGCCGATGGCGTACCTGTCGCATCCTAGACCCGATGCGAGTCTGCTCGTCGTGCAGCTGTCGGTTACAGTAAGCGTGGCGCAAACCGCCACTGAACTTGCTAACAGCAGGCACTCCCTCTGTGCATTGACTACCAGGTTAGTAATATGATTTCTCTCTATTCTATTTATTTCATGATGAAACATTTCCACATTCGCAGTTTCCACGCTAGCCATCAATTGAACCTACAACCGATGGACAATGAGCGCGAATACCTTCCTTGGATGTCTGACCCTTCCACACACTATCCGTCTTGCATGCTCAGTTCATTCCTATAATGCATCTGCTGACAAGACTGACAGACTTCAAGCGCATACTTCTTGTTTCGTACGGGTAGGCTCATGCTGCCCTTGTGATATATACCGTGACAGTTATCGCCAGGGGTCGTACGTAGGCACCAAATACATTCGTCGTTATCTATGCCAATACCCACCCAACCACTGTGGCCAAGACGTGAAACACAACCTCGCTTATGCACTGCACCCCTTCCCTCCCCATTACCACAATCCCCAGTACATATGACCATCTCCCCATCACATCTAAATCACACTATCCACCATTACGATGCATTCATCTCAATCAGTTCTCTATGCTCCACACCCACAGCCCTAAGGTAAATAAATTCATGATGTGCCTCAATCGCACGCCTATGACCCTGGAGTCCAGCTCCGGCCCAGCCCCAACATCCCCCTCCACCTCATTCCTCCACTGCCTAAGGACACCTGGGATGAGCAAAGTGACGTATATTGCGAATGGATGACATGAATTCCATATCGTATCCATTCTGGTGTCCGGGGAAGCTGGGTGAGTACTATATACAGAATAATTGAAATGTGGGATATGGCAATATCCATCTACTAGAGCACCCAGCGGGAGGCGTGGATATAGTAGTAAAGGAGAGCATATTGGCCGCGCTCGTTTCAAAAGGCTTTGTCACGTAAATTGTGTTGATAGGCTGTCCGGTCAAAGGCGGTTTATTACTCGTAGTCATACTGGGACAGACGGTAAGGCTGAGAGCTAGTAGTACCAATTGATGACAGTGAATGGTGCGAGAATTTGCCCAGAGAATCTAAGTATTCCGAAGTAAGTTCGTTAGGATTAGCTCTCCTCATTGGCACCCAACACGCACACACTCAGCCGGACACTGCAGCAGTTGAATGGAATAGAGTATCGCAGACAATGGTGCTAAGTGCGAGACATTGCTCACCGTGGAACAAAACTACACTACACATTTCAATATCCCCTAGCACGAAAACCTCGTCAAGCTCAACATAAAAGCAAAAAAAAAAAAGTCAATATGCCAAACCCAAACCTATACGAAAGTGATACAGAGATGTAGTTGTATTAACCTCCGCCACCGAACCACATCATCAACCCAAGTGGTAGTGACATGCCAGGCGAAGCGTCCCGGTGCAACTGGCACTTACAACAAACCAACTGTACACTACCGCACACGACATGACAGGATTCCATGCAATATAGGCTGCGTTCACGTTTCGTCGCCAAGCACGTCACCACCAAGCCACCCCACGATCGAAACAAATGATATACGCTCAACACATACCAATCTCGCCATGCTATATATTCACACTACATAGCCCGCGATGTAAAATGCCCTTGACCTAGCCCACCAATGCCTATCCAATCTATCCCATTATTATCATTAAGTATTTTGCACACCTAGCTCCCCCACTATCGCTATCCCTAATACCGCGCCCCCGCATGCGACCCCTCCAGCTCCACAGGTGGTGCCGAAGCCGCAGCCACCGGAAGCGAATCCAGCTCCATGGCGCCCTGCTGCTGCCCCGTGACCTTGCCGTCCGGCGTCGCATGCTGCACCCACTTGCCTTTTACAGTGGGGGCAGCAGCGCCCGCATCGAGCTCCATGGGGCCCTGATGCGCTATGTCTTCGTTGGGCGTTGCATTGTGCGCCCATTTACCCTTTGAATCGTGCTGTCCATCCATGGCCGGCGTGGTTTCGTTGGGATACGCGGTTGTGGCCTTGTTTTTGCGGCGCAGGCGCCGGATGACGAAACACATGGCGAACAAGGCGCAAACAAGGGCAACGCCTACGCCTACGCCGACGCCTATGCCGATTTTGGCGCCGCTGGAGAGCCCGCTGGAGTCGGGGGACGAGTCGGAAGAGCCTGTTCCTGATGCTGGGCGGGATGTGCCGCTGGGTGTTGCTATGGGTGTGAAGGATACGCCGATCTTTTGCGCGAGAGATGTTGCGTAGGCGACCGGGAAAAGGGAAAGATCGGATGCTTCCCATGCGACGTATAGCGGGTCTGCAACAGCGGTTCCTTGTGTCATAGTTGTGATACTCGAGATTGTTGACTTGTCGTTGATAACGTTGTCGTAGAATGAGCTTCGGACTCCATTGGTATATGTTGTGGTGATTAAGGCGTGGACGGGGAGAGGCGTCGAAATGGCGCTTACGCACATTGGGACGCCGCTGCTTTGAATGGTCTGGATACTGAGGGTGAGGCCGCTGGATACTTGTTAATGCTTGTGCGGGTTATTGGACTGTGCTGCTCACCTTTTACAGCATTGCGCCTGCCACATCGTCCGCGCACCAGCTTCATATTTGGTGATGCCTGCAATTGTTTGGCCTTCCGTACATACACCAGGACTATAGTGAGGGCCCTTCAGGTTACGTGGTAGGCAGGAGTAGTATAGAGGGTCGACAGGTGGAGAGTAGCCATCGCGCGAATAGGTGCTCCACGCGATTTCAGGGGTATCAGCGGCAACCCACCTGTTACTACAAGACGCAGGAGGTGTGAAGATGGTGGTCAAATCTGGGACAGTCGCGGTCGCTATGAATTGAGGAAGGCTTCCGCTAGTCGTCGTTATGCTCGCCATGGTGTATTGATGGACGTCAAGAGGAATGCGAGCGAGGGATCTGCCGTAGGCATTATACCAGTAGTCTCGCCGACAAGGCGATGCGCTTGTGGCCCCCTAGGCCGTGTGCACGTACGTAAGATGGTGTGCAGTCCTGGAACACTACGTCCGTGCTAATAGTTTCGAAGGCTAGGCCAATCGCGTCCGACTGTCCTCAGCACTAATGATACGCCCGATGAGGCAACCCATTCCAAAGAGGCTTGTAAAAGTCAAACTGACCGCAGTCACACAGCACCCTGACCCGAATTACCGTGGTTGCAGAGCAGAATCCTATACGGCCCAAGTTGTCGCCTGGTAAGACGAGCCGCCCGAAACGCTAGATGGCTGTGAGGACCAAAATGGTTGTGGCTAAATATATCGGATGGTGAGATACCGACGGAGGCGTCTAGTTAGCAAGCCGTCCCATCATCCCCTCTTCATTCCAAAGGAACCATCCCTTTGCTTTAACGTGGCGGATGCTTTCTGAATTGTTTCTCCGGTCTCAAATTTACCATCCCTTCACTCCGTTGACTTTGAATCTGTAGAATTGCATCAACGAGCTCCGTAGGTGCTGAGCCTTCTTCAATGTATAACACCAGCATCATTGACGACAGTGTTACTGTGTGACGCATCTGCTCTTCAATATCCATAAGAGCCAGCTCGTAATCATTCGTGTACTACCCATCCAACAAACAGTGCTTTACTATCCTGATTTGTCGCTTGAATGCCTCGGTGTTATGTAGCACAAGCAGAATCGGCAAATCGGCAGGCGGGCCACGAGACTCGAGAGCCGAAAGATCCCTGAAACTCGATTCTAGCCTAGCTGGCATCTCATAAAATGTTGGCGATGTGCGGTTACCATAGTCTCGCAGATCGAATACGAGGGCGAGCACGAGCGCGCTTTGTAGATTTTGGAAGGTTGGCCACAGGTGCGGATCCGTGATACAAGTTCCAGTCACAGCGAACTGAGTCAGAGAAGTTTGGAACGGGCATTCGGATTGGTGACTTGGATGCCAGAGTGCCTTCGATCGAAGGTAATCTGCGCATGATGGGAGACTGTATCGAGGTGCAGTTGCTTGACGAGGGAGTATGCGTTCCATTTGATCGACGAAGCTCACTAAAGTCAGTATCGAGTATCGAGATGGCCAAGACCAGAAATTACTTGCAATCGTGCATGATTGTTTCCACAGTAAATATGTAATTCAGCAGTCAGCACTTTTTCAACATAGAATATCATATTCTTGAGTCTGATACTCTCTCCGAGAAGAGCTTGGGAGTCTGGCTCGGGTTCATGCAGACTGCGCAAGGAACTCCACCATAACGTTGCACAGGCATCCACAAATTGTGGCCGGTTCTTATCTGTGCAGATTGAGTAGGCAAGCAAAACAGATATCTGCTCATGTGTTGCACCCCAGTCAAGTGGTATGCGCTTTGCAATTGTGCAGATCAATTCCACGCAGAGTTGCATCAACTGCGATCGATAAAAAACCATTTCCTCCGGATGGCTTCCAGTAAAAGTACCGTAGAGAGCATTTATGACTACATCTTCCGCGGCTTCATCATCCCCGAGAAGGTATATACGTTCGCATCGTGTAGGCATTGGTGGCGGGCTAAAAAGCTGCTGTTGCTCTAGAGCCTGCATGACGGATCCTCGAAACGCACGCTCATAAACCCGGGTTGAGAAGAGTCTAGGATCGAAGTCGAAAATGCGGGATATCTTCGACAGATTGTCTGTCATCTTACTGGTGAAAGACGCAGTGTCTCGTTGGACACACAGCGAAACCGAGTCTGCTTGGGCACGGTCGAGTACTTGCGAGACCCGGTCGTTCTCAGATGCCGTTGCTGTTCGGACAGGGTGTTGCTGGCTTTGTCAGATCAGTGCTGCCATATCGAGGTATGAATTCGGAAAATATTTAATCTTAGACATACCAATTACATGCCGTCAAAAGTAACGTCAAGGCACTCGTTTGCCGCTCGATCAACCTCTGCACGCTTTCTGGACCTGTGCTTCCAAAGACTACCTTAAATCTATTGCGTAGGTCTAACGGCTTCTTGGTTAGGCTAGCTAGGTCTGAGAAGAATGACTCCACTCTGGCTATGAGTAGCCTACAGCACTTGATGGAGATATCAAGATCCATGGCAAGTTGGTGGTGAATGTCCTGGAGGTCGCGGCACATCCATTCCTGGATTTTGGTGGTAGCAGCTCGTAGGGCTGTGAGCTGTGATGCAAGGCTGAAAAGATCGAGTTCGGCCTCGAGCCACTTATGCGTGAGCTCGGTGATCGTGCTGATAATCTTGCTGATTCCCTCTATCAGGTTGCAAATCGCACCTACAGAACCGATTGCTGCGAGGGCTTCTGCCATAGTTTTAGTAAGCTCAGCCAGGTTGGATATCGGAAAGTGAGTTTATAAAAAACATTGTGCTCCAAAGAACGATGATACAAAAAGTCGAGATGGCCGGACAGCGAAGAGATTATGAAGGATATTGCGTCGGGCATTCTAGGAGCGGGAGGAAGCGTTGGGTACGTCGCCCTCAGCCCCATTGTGTGACTATACAATATAAATTTGGGGATGCTGATTGGCGTGCGCTTAGTTTGTAGAGGTCACATGCATGTAACTAACATGATGATTACCCTGTAGTCCCACATACCTGGTGGGAAAAACAGGCAGATTGGGTGCATAGCCGCGTCCCCATCTGCCAAGGACCACGAATGGGGAATTTCGGGTTGGGGAACATGCCTCTGATAATAATGGCGGGCTAGATATATCAGGTAGGTTTATAGTTAGGCCAGCTTGAACAAAAGTAGGGGGATGTAGGGTTCGTTCTAGATTAACATGGCAGATAGGGTGGCACTAGGTAGGTGCCATTGCCAAGAACCACCATGTCATTGCGGCCAAAGCTCCCCACCACTGAAACTCGACCTTCATCGCCGTCGTCCCAAGCTCTTCCACACCGCCATACCATATACTCCCGGCGAATATTTCCCCTGTACGAAGCGCCCATCGTCGCCATCATGCCTGACGTAGTAGACCCCCGTATGATGTCGGTCCAACCTAGGATTCGCTACAACACCGTCGGCGGCATCAACGGCCCATTGGTCGTCCTGGACAATGTGCGTAGCTTCAAAAGGGACGCAGAAACCGGGCAGAAGCTTACCCATGTGGTGGGCAGGTCAAATTCCCTCGGTACAATGAGATTGTGTCATTGACGCTGCCTGATGGCACCGAACGCTCTGGCCAAGTGCTTGAAGCTCGAGGTAAGCTGTCGCAAGCTGCATAGGGATGGACAAACATGCTGACTTTGCTCTCAGGAAACCGAGCCGTGGTCCAGGTACACCAGCCAACATACACACTCCGCTGCGACATGTGATGCTGATTCCAACCCAGGTTTTCGAGGGCACCACTGGTATTGACGTCAAGAAGACCAAGGTCGAGTTTACCGGCCACAGCTTGAAGCTTGGTGTGTCCGAAGACATGTTGGGCCGTATCTTTGACGGCTCAGGAAAAGCCATCGATAAGGGTCCGAAGGTCCTGGCCGAGGACTATCTCGACATCAACGGCAGTCCTATCAACCCATACTCGCGTGTCTACCCCGAGGAAATGATCTCGACCGGTATCTCTGCCATCGACACGATGAACTCGATTGCTCGCGGCCAAAAGATTCCCATCTTTTCCTCGTCTGGTCTACCCCATAACGAAATTGCTGCCCAGATTTGTAGACAGGCTAGTCTGGTCGGGAAGCCGACCAAGGGCGTACACGACGACCACGACGACAATTTCTCCATCGTCTTTGGAGCTATGGGTGTCAATCTGGAGACGAGCCGCTTCTTCACACGAGACTTCGAGGAGAATGGCAGTATGGAGCGTGTTACCCTGTTCTTGAATTTGGCGAACGACCCTACGTAAGTACTGAGGGGATGTGCAAGCGCAACCACTGACTCCGTACAGCATCGAGCGTATCATTACTCCTCGTCTCGCTCTCACTACCGCTGAGTACTACGCTTATCAGCTGGAAAAGCACGTCTTGGTTATTCTCACTGATCTGTCGTCCTACTGCGACGCTCTACGTGAGGTCTCAGCCGCCCGAGAAGAAGTTCCTGGCCGACGTGGTTACCCTGGTTACATGTACACGGATTTGTCCACAATCTACGAGCGAGCTGGTCGTGTCGAGGGCCGCAGCGGATCTATCACCCAGATTCCCATTCTGACTATGCCTAATGACGGTATGTGCACATCATGTGACCTGCGAACAATCGTACTGACTACTATAGATATCACGCATCCTATTCCTGATTTGACTGGTTACATTACTGAAGGACAAATCTTCGTCGACCGTCAGCTTTACAACAAGGGCATCTACCCACCCATCAACGTGCTCCCATCTCTATCCCGTCTTATGAAATCCGCCATCGGCGAGAAGCGGACACGGAAAGACCATGGCGATGTCTCCAATCAACTGTACGCCAAATACGCCATTGGCCGTGACGCCGCTGCCATGAAAGCTGTCGTTGGTGAAGAAGCCCTTTCATCAGAAGACAAGCTGTCTCTCGAGTTCCTCGAGAAGTTCGAGCGCTCGTTCGTCGCCCAGGGTGCATACGAAGCGCGCACCATCCACGAATCCCTCGACTTGGCCTGGTCACTACTCCGCATTTATCCCAAGGAACTGCTCAACCGTATCCCAGCCAAGGTCCTCGATCAGTACTACCAGAGGAGTCGCGGTGACAAGGATGCAAAGAAGCCAAGTAAGGACACGAGAGATAATGAGGAGGGAGGCCAACAGGACGAGAATCTGATCGATGTGTAGTGTAGATTGGGCCTATGGGAGATGTGTGAAATATGGGTTTTATAGTTTTATAGATTGTGTCATGGCAATTGTGAAGCGGCATATATGTCATTGAATATTTACAAACTTCCTGTCTGGTAGTCTTTTGGGTGCTTCTGGAGAGATTAATTGGCCTTCAGGCTCCGTAGAGCATGTTGTGTATCGATGCTAATGCGGTACTAACTTCGCGAGATACACTGGACGAGCAGGTGTTAGGGCTGGAAAATAGAATGCGGCTATGCACTGGAATCGAATTACTTTCTATGCCAGTTATCTCGAGGGTATCGAGTGATCGATTAGGCAGATACAAGCCTTGAACAGCATGAATTTTACCGTATTTAGTAAGTTATGCAAGAACTGCACCCACCTCAGTCTACGAGCACAATCGCCCGTTGCAAGTTTGGGGCTTTGCTGGCCACGTGGATGGATTCGCCCGCAATCTTTACGATGTAGTTCTGGAGCGCAAACATGCAGGTGAGTGCTGCATCGAAAATGCCATGAAAATAGTGAAGGAATCATACGAGAACGAACTCTATTTAGAGGCATTCTCGGTCTAGGTGTATATTGACCGGAGTTGAAGGTTGGAGAGCTTTTTTCGGTTGGCACGGAAATCCTTGAACGAAACTGAAGCTTGAATCTTACATCTAAGGAGTCATAACTAGTTACGTACGATACCCTCGAGATCTAATGTAGGACTACTCAAAACTGGTTTTAGGTTGGAGACCGGTTACGGGACGGTCTTTGGATAGGTATTAGGGCCGGAGCGTCGCTGGGTGGCTTCGAAATCTGTCTGCGCTTTTAAATGTGACAACGCCAGTCGATTATAACTGAAATGATATCGTCTTTGTAGGGCATCATCTCTCGGAAGCCGATTATTTGATAGGGGGTACGTATTTTCTTCCAATACAATGCTTATATAGCAGCATGTCAACTTTGATATATATACTTTCATTTGTATAAGTTTTCCACTGCCTGCTTATGCTGAGACGTAAATCATTACCATCATGTCTTCCTATAATTTTATGTACTCTTTTCCTTTCTTTCTCTTCTCTATAGCGTCTCTATCCTTTCTAATTAGATCTCGTACTGGTACATTTAACATAATACAAGTAATGAGTATCGTCGTTGCTGGCGCATCTATCGCAGTCTAGCATTGCGACCTACGTACAACACGCAATTCCCCACCGCATTAATACATGGACGGAATGTCATGTGCCTGAAGGACTCGGGCGCATAGCTGTTATTCTATTTGCGCTAGAGTAATATTAGCCCGGAATAAAGAAAAGATAGACAAAGAGAAAGCAAGGGGTTCAGCTATCCCAAGAGAGATGCAACTAGATCATTTTTATCATATTAATCTAACAGCTCGAACTCCCCCGGCATCCACTTCCACTTGCCACATGAAATGCCGCCAAATAGCAACACCCACTCTGAACTCTTTCTTCATCTACGCCTAAGATTATACGCCGCTCAACAACCTTATGGCCGGGGCGGGTCCGCCATCCTTCCTGCCAGCAGTGGCGGTATCCAGCACTAGATCACCTTGATAACTATTGAGTCGTTTCCGACACCCACTAAGTTTCGTCGCTGCCACCACTTGGGTTGCGAAAATGGCCACAACTTCGTCAAATAAACCTTTGAAAACACGGAAAAAATTGCATTAGGAAGCATATCAATCACTTTCTTTGTCTACAACTAAATCACGATTAAGGTACCATTGTGTTGGTTGTCGGTTCTGTGCCTAAGTCGAGCCAATGTCTGCTCCGCTTGCTTCTAGACCTACCTCCTTCTTCACGAGATAGTCACCGCCGCCGATTATACCACGCTTCTCGTCGTGCTTGCCCTTCCTGCCTCGCTTGCGAGGATGAAAATGTACGCGTCGCAAGTGAGCAGCAGCATTGTAGTGGGCACCGTATACCTTATTGTTGCGGCAGTGCTTGCATTTGGCAAGGAACTTCTTGTCAGACGAGGCGTCGACGCAAATGTACCCTTTTCTGATCTTTGAGTGTGCGCGTGCGATATGTCGGTCTAGAACGTGGGTGCCGCGAAAGCCCTCGGGGTATTCGTTGCAACGAGGATACATAACTTTCGGGTGCTGGGGTCGGGTATAGGGAGTTTTAGGGATGACAGATAATTGCCAGGACTTGATGTTAGGTGATGGATTCCATTAAGTAGGCTCCTCACCCGCTTACTTAGCGAATTCAATATAGCTCATATCGACAACTCTCTTTCTTTCGACTCCCGACCTCGGCGGATGCGATACGCCGCTGGCAGCGCTGCCGTAGGACGACGCACGGGAGGGTGGTCGGTTAGAGTGGTAAGTGGAGTCGGCGGAGTCAAGGTACTGGGGCAGCTCAGGGTCAGTTTATCCCTTCTCCACGTTACGAGGAAATGCAATGCGCCCGACTCACTCGTTGCGAACACTATGGGGTGCAAAGGCAATCATGCCAGGAGTGGTGCTCACAAACTAGACAGGGCAGATCCATGGCGAAAGCAGAGCCAATGTCCTGAAGTCAGGCTCAAGGTGCTGGCAAATGGTTACCAAGATTGTTTGAAGAGAAACCGCTAGGAAGAGAGATGAGGGGGAAGACAGCGTCGTGGCTTAGGCTGCCACGTGGCGCCTCGTCCAGCCCCTCCAATCGGAGACCTCATATTGTCACGTGATTTTCAAACACTATCGCAACATCTTTCTGCTTTTCAGGACGGTATAAATTTAGTTTTTTTTCCAACTTAGTACAGTTAGCCTCTACGGTTCCTAGTAGATAATAGCAAAAAAATTCGAACGCATCCACCGAACCTAACAGACGTGCCAGTGTACTATACGAAACTTGTCGCATGTCCTCAACCTACGAGCAGGCATTATCGGAAGGGTATCTAGAAAACAATCGAAGGCTCGTTTAAGTATATAAGTACCACAAATTCATGTTATCACTCTCACGGCAAAAGGTTCTAAAGAAACTACTTTCGTATCATATCTCAAACCTTCTGCTTGTCATAACTTGCTACGTTGCAAAAACATGTCTACTCATGATTTAGCCCCTGATATCTTAAACAATTAGGACAAAGTCCCTCCGTTTCCTTCCAGTAATGAGACGGTGGATTTTGACCTGGTGTCGCTCAAGCGCCTACTTAATAGAAACAAGGCTGAAGTCGACAAAGTGCCAAGTGCCTGCAAAACCTATAGTTTTATTCGTCTTGGTCTATCTAATACTAAAGATAGTATAAGCATGTTAGCTGCTACAAATAGCGTGTTTAGCCTTGCATAGAAGACTGTTAACCTCCCCCCCCCCGAAAACCCTCTTAGTAGATAATATATACTCTAACGGCGACTCTATACTTAGGTATGTAATGTGTAGCTTCTCTAACGCATACAACACTTAAGACTTAATTCTTTTAGGTGCAAAAGCTTAGGAGCCACAATTATCGATAATATAGGCAAGCAGGATAATACTAACGCATACTACATTAGGTGTAGTAATCTTAAGGGATTTAGTCGCTCCCCTACAAAATACAATGCCATTCTTTATAGTGTATATCTAGACATAAGGAATTTCTCCGGTTAGAGGAGGTTTACTAACAACGAAATTTTTAAAATTCTCTCTAATGCTTTAGGCCTAGATTCTACCAATCCCTATTATCTACCTAAGCTCTATAGTCACAGCAATAATTTAGCTAGCTATGTCCGCTTGCTAAAGTGCCCTACTTTAGCTAGGGAAGCAACTAACCTCTAAGCTCACACTAATTAGGGCTCTCTTATTATTCTTTTTAATGCCCTTAGAGGGCTTTAGCTTTACCTCGCACAAAATCTCGTCCCTAGCTAAACCCCTAGGTAGAAGTGAGTGAAGCCTGTACTACAAACCTACTTAGTCAATCTTGGCGATGCGATAGTGATGTAGTCTATCGGCTCGCTCGAGAGTAATATTTATCGATTCATAGCTCTACCTAGGGACTAGCACGCCTTTGTTAGATACAGTCTTGTCTACTTCGTGCGCCTTAACCTTAATGTGCTGTTGAAACCTCTAGGAAAGCATGTAGAGAACGCTTTAACTTTTAAAGAGTAGGTAATGTAAAGGGCTTTGGCTGTTAAGTCGGATACGTTTAAGGAGAGAGATTAGGAAAAGGGTTCGGGAATAGAACACATTATGAACACGGCTGCACGAGCCTAGGCTACTATAGCGCACATGATGAGGTATATACAGTTGACGGATATAGTTGTGTCTAAATAGTCTTTAAATTGAAAATGATATTTGAGCTGTTAAGGCGTTTAGTGTAATATAGTGTATCCTCGCCCCTACTAGTGTGACGGCTATGTAGCTTATGTCAAGATTGTTATAATATCGAGTTTATTATTCTGTTAAGATAAGGTTAATAACGAATTCGAAGCTATGCTAAGATTCAACCCCATGCTATGATGGGTTCTGCATTTCAGTTTATATACCAATGGATAGATCTGGTAGAGTTACTAGGCTACTTTTAGGATCACTAACACCGGAGGAGGGGTGACTCGTCTACAATTATTTATCGGCCTATTAAATGAAGATGGATTCCATTAAAACATTGGTTATCCCTAGTAATAGCTTAGTTGCTTAGCTCTTCATATTGAATTATTACTATCAAAACGTGCATATGTATTCATATATCTGAATCCAGATATTCTGCGCAGAATATAGAGTTTGACCTAATTGTTGAGATTCACTCGTACAATCTGAATTTATGTCCAGTCGTCTGTCTAATTTGGTTGGCGTTGGTTACTTTGCTATTACCGTTGACATTGTTCACTTAATTTCATTCACAACTCGACAGAACTAAGTTTCTCTATGGTCATTTATTAGGTTCTGCTTTTGACGAGTTACTCCTGCTCGTAGGGCTCTATTCTCCTAGTTTCTGCTGCCAACTTCTCCATCTTGTACATGGAGTAGTTACCACTCGGTTATCTGCCTCAATTTAGCCCAATTTTCACTTGCTCACACGGGAATTAACCTTTCGCAAGATTCCGCTGCTATGTCACGTTCGGGTATTTCTTCATCGAATCCCATTGACTGCCAAGCAACTGTCGTTACATTGTCACGCGTTTCGGTAACCGGATGCTAGGCACGACCCTTTTCTGTGAGGGCTAATTCTGAGGAGCAGTTGGTATATCCAATTGAGTCAAACTTGCTGGAGGCGACGGGAATGGAACTGCTGCATAAAGCTAGGTACTTGCTCAAAATATCAGTCTATGCCACTTTACTGTATCTCAACATTTGACCACAACGCGCTTGTTGCGGTCTTTGTATATCATGACCCCAAATCAGTTTATCCCTCAGAACCGAAAGCGTCTGCCAGTACCGTCAGCCAAAAATGCATACTTAATCATCTATGATGCGCTTTCAGCTACTTTATGGATGGGGGGTTCTGTTTAAAACTGTGACCATCAGCCTCAGCAAAATGCACTCTAGCGGCTCTACGAATGGATTCCAATTTGGAAAACTTAAAGCGTTTAGTACTGGAGAAGTGTATGATGAGTTAGAGCAATACACTCAGTCGCTTGTTGCGTTAGAGATTGCGCATAGCCTCATTGGTATGTTATTTCATACTAATACTTATTAATAGTGACCTTCATTATTGTATCAATAAAGAATTATTAACCTAGCCCTAATAGGCATTTTACGCTCCCCACTTGTAACGACCTTTCTACAAGTTCTCTCGCGATTCTTGTCTGGTTTATTTCTCCAATATTTGTACAATCAACGTGTCTGTCTTTTATGTATGCTTCTATGCTGCTTGCATGGAGCGTTACGGAGGTTATCCGCTGTACATATTTTACGTTGACTCTTTATAGTATTCGTGTTCCTAGCTGGTTAGTTAACCTGGTTACGATAGAGCACGTTCGTAGTACTATATCCTCTGGGTATTTCACACCACTCCTCGGGCCCCCTTATCAAAATCAGCTTTGTAAGATTTTAAAAATTAGTACCTATAGATAACATCTATATTTAGAGTAGTTTCACTATCTCATAAAGAGGGACAAGAGCATTGGTGTAATGTTATGATTAATTGAAAAAATCTTGGCGCTAGTTTCGGTGGCCCGAGGAGTGGTGTGGCCCGGGGACTGGTGGAACACGTTAGTGTCAGATAATTACAAGGAGAAACTCAGAAGCAATGCATGTGTCAGATAATTAGAAGGGGAAGCTCAGAAGCAACACATGCGCCAGATAGGACAAGCTTAGTAGAAAATTGATGATTGCGATGATGGTTTAGGGTATTAGTTATCGATAATTGCATTGATTGTATGGTACCTCGCAACTAGGATGTTGACTCCCAAAGTTAGGGCCTACATTACCATATCAGCTACGAATATACAATATCTACTGTGCTTGATGATTATCACTTTCTGCTGCAATACATAGCCCTTGGTTTCCACACTGCGGGTAGCTTTTCCCTGGACTTACCCGCACCGTGTTGCCGCGATCGAGATGAGAAATGCGGCTGCGCCGCAGTACCTCGGACTTGGTGTTGGCATGTCATCTAACCATGGGTTAGCCGAGGATGCCATGGCAAGATTAGCCGGGGATGCCATGGAAACAGCG
>JALNQF010000138.1:0-119082 GCA_028456385.1 Ophiosphaerella korrae | reverse complement strand
TAGTAGTAGTAGTAGTAGTAGTAGTAGTAGTAGTAGTAGTAGTAGTAGTAGTAGTAGTAGCTTTAGAAGTAGTATAAGAGTAAGATATATAAGTATAAGTAGCTTTCTTAGCTTTACTCTATAAGAATAAGTTAGTATAATAATTACTAATATAAAAAGTAAGCTTTAAAAGCTTTAAAAATAGTAACTTATAATAGCTATAATAATAGTTACTAAAGAGTTTATAAAGCTAAAAAAACTCTAAATATACTACGTATAGTATATAAGCGCTTAGCACCTATATATAAGCCTAAAATAAATAGAATTATAAGTAAAGTTATTTTTAACTAAGTTTAGATAACTACTATAATACTTATTAAATAGCTCTACTATATAGCTTACCTAAGAAGTATATTATAAGTTAGAGCTCTACTCTATATAATTTAAGTAAGCCTATAGTAGTAAGTAAGCTATATAAGCTATTTAAGCTACTCTACTATATATAAGTAGCTTAGCTTAGATAGCTCTTTAATTAATAATTATTTCCTACTTATTCTTAAGCTTATATCTTGTAATATAATAGCTCTAAAAAGGTAGAGAATTTAAAGAAAAACCTAAGTAAAAAAAGCTAGAAGGTATAAGAAGCCTATATATTATAAAAATAAGTATATACTAAAAGAAAAGAGTATAACTAATAATTAATAGTAGAGCTACAAGAAACTTTATATTAAAGAAATTTGTAGAAAGTTAAAAAATAACTTATATAATAAAGAAATACCTTTAATAATTAAGTATAATTAAAGGAAAGCTATTTTAAGAACTTATTAGGTTTAAGATAGTACTCTCTATATTAAAAATAGAAGGACTAGAAATTAAGAATATAGTTATAGATATAATAATAATTAACAATAAATAAGAAATAATATTAGGTATACTATAGTTATAAATAACTAACCTAAGTATTAATTAGAGAATAGAGAAAATTAGATACTCTAAGAGAGATATATTAAAAGCTAATATAACTATATATAAAAGAGAATTCCTAGAAGAATATAAAAAATAAGATAAATAACTTATTAAACCTAATTAATACCTTCTAGAATATTAGCTATAGGATTTAGTAATAAACTTAGAAGAAAGAAAAGACGTAAGATAAAGCCTAGTATATTAAAAAACTAAAGAAGAATCTAAGATTAAATAAACGTTTATCTAAAACGTAATAAAAAAGAGATAGATATAAGAATCCTAATCTTTAGTAGTATATAGACTTATCTTTATAGATAAAAAAGAGATAAAAGATAAAAAAACTCTATATAGATTTTAGAAAGATAAACGTAATTATAAGTAAAGACTAATATCCTTTACTATATATAGACGAAATACAAGATAGACTATAAAAAGCCTAAATCTTTACTAAACTAGATATCTAGAACGCCTACTATTAGATTAGAATTAAAAAAGGTAATAAATAGAAAATAGCGTTTAAAACGTAATATAGACTATATAAATATATAGTTATACTCTTTAGATTAATAAATATACTAGTAGTATTCTAAGAAAGAATTAATATAGTCTTAAGAGAATACCTAGACGTATTTATATTTATATACCTAGGTAATATTATAATAGGTTAGTTACTAGGGTTAACTTCTTAGTACCTAAGAGTTATTAGTAGATTATAAGTTAATATTAAAAACTTATATAGTAATCTACAATAACTATAAACAATAGAAGATATTTTATAACTATCTTGTATTAGCGTTTTATAGTTAAAGGATTAGATTACTAATACTATCCTAATAATACGTATTACTATTAACTATATACTTGTCTTAATCTATTTATACAACGTTATAGATTACTACTAATCTATTTACACGTAACTATAGATTACTCTAATTTATTTATACGTTATTATAGATTACCTTAATCTATTCGCACGTAATTACAGATTACTACTACGTATCCTAGTTATAGGTAGTCTCCTAATTAAGGTTGTTACCTTACTCGTCCTATACTTCGTTAGCATCTAAGTTAGGATTAATTAGTTCTATCTCGATTTCTCTTATTATACTTATAATAAATATCTTTATATTTTTAGAAATAGAAGAAGAATATATATAGTATATATATAAAGTCTTAGAAAGACTAGTAAAAAATAAGATATTTCTTAAAATAAAAAAATATAAGTTCTATATAAAAGAAATAGACTTCTTTAGATTTATTATTAAACTAAGAAAGATAAAGATTAACTTAAATAAGATTAAAGTAATCTAAGAATAGCTAATACTAAAAAACCTATAAAAAGTATAGTAGTTTTATAGGCTAGTAAACTTTTATAGAAAACTAATAGTAAGATAGTTTAAAATTATTAAACTACTTATAAAACTTATAAAAAAAGATATACTATTTAAATAGACTTGAGAATATAATAAAGTATTTAACTAAATTAAGTAATAGTTTATAGAAAACCTAGTTATTAGAATATATAACCTAGACCTACTAGTAATAGTATTATAGGAGTAACAAGAGAAATCGAGATAGAACTAATTAGTCTTAACTTAGTTACTAACAAAGCATAGGACGAGTAGGGTAATAACCTTAATTAGGATATTACTTATAACTAGGACACGTAGTAGTAATCTATAGTTACGTACAAATAGATTAAAGTAATCTATAATAATATATAAATAGATTAAAGGTAATCTATAGTTATATATAAATAGATTAGTAGTAATCTATAGTATTATATAAATAGATTAGTATAAGTATATAGTTAATATAATAGATATTATTAGAATACTATTAGTAATTTAATCCTTTAACTATAGAATACTAATACAAGATAGTTATAAAATATCTTCTATTATTTATAGTCTATTATAGATTATAATATAAACTTTTGTTATTATCTCCTAATCTACTAACTTTTAAGATAAGTACTTATAGTTAATAATAGGAGGCCTATAATACTTTACTAATTTAGTTATTATAAGAAGTAAAGCGTAAGTAGCGTATAGTCTAGCTAACACAATAGTAAAAAGTTTAACTAAATAAGTAGCTAAAGTACTTATAAGTAGTTATAAGTTAGATAATACTATATAGAAGGTAATTAGAGAATACATAAATAACCTAATCTCTAAGAAAGAAGATATAAAAATAGTAATTAACGCCTTAGAAATATAGAATAAAGAACTACAAGATTATTTAAAATAAAATAAAGTATAAATTAAAGCTATTATTAAAGGATAGAACTAGATAGAACTAATTACTTAACGACTAGAAATAAGCGCAACTAAGAAGCTACCTAAGATACTAGTCCTTAAGAAATTCGATAAAATAAGAGAGAAATTAAGACCCTTTATAGTATTAGTATAACTCTAAATAGATATATAAGTACTCTACTTTAATATAGAAGAAAAGAAGGTAATATATATTAAACTATACCTTAAAGAAGATATAATAAGATAGTATAAACCTTACTAGATAGATTATACAATATACTCTCTAATAACCTAGAAGGATAAGACTAGAGCTATTTTTAGAAGTTATAAATACTTTACTAAATAAATAAGAATAGTATTTAGAGATATAGATATTACCTAATAAGCTAAAGAAAAACTTAAGAGACTTATATAAAGTAAGAGTATTTTAGAATATATATTATAATTTAAATAACTAAGCTAAAATATAAAATAGAATAAGTTAGCCTTAATATTACAATTTAAACAAAGACTAAACTTAAAAATTTAATACAAAATAATCTATATAAAGAAACCTAAGACACTAGAAGCTCTAAAATAATAAGTAATCTAAATTAATAATAACTTTTAAGAATAGAAAAAGAATAAGTATAGTAACTAAACTAGAAACTAGGATACTAGAGACCTTATAATCCTTAACGCTAATAAGAATAGAAAAAAAAATAAAAATAAAAACTTTACGTACTTTAAATATAGTAAGAAAGGCTACTACGTAAAAGACTATTAGTTATAAAAAAAAAGAGACGTAGTATATTATAAATATAGAAAACTAAAATACTTTATAAAAGATTATAAAAGTAAAGACTATAAAAAAGATAAAGAAACTTAGTTAAAAATAACTAAAAAAAGGAAAGAAGTACTATAAGTATAAGCTAAACTTTAAGAGAAAGTAGTAAAGAGTAAAGAAATATAATATATAATACTCTATTAGACTTTTTATTATAAAGATAACTACTATATATATCTTTCTAGTAAAGAAGATATAAGATAGTTCTTATAGAAAAATAGAGTAGTAGTAATAAAAGAAAGTAGAATAAAAGCGTAACTAGAAGAAATAGTATACGTAATAGACTTACTAGTAGAAGATCTAGAAAGAGAAGAGCTCCTAGTACTATTAATCTAGGCTAAAGAACTAGTACTAAATAAAGAAACTACTACGACTACCTCTAAAGGACTATAAAGAAGTAAGAAATAAGCTAGTATAAAAAGTATAGAATATACTAGGCTAAATATATATAGCTATAATAGCTATATAACTATAGCTATAGAGGAATAAAATAGAGAATAGAGATTTATTTAAATATACTTAATAATTATAAATATAGAAGAAGAATATAAAGACTAGAAAGAATATAATCTTAAAGAAATAAAGTTTACTTTATTTTAGGAATAGATAAAGTAATATATAGTTATAGTAAGAAGAATACTTATATAAAAAAAATAGTAATACCTTATAAAAAAATATAATAGATTAATAAAGCCTATATACTAAAAGTACTAGTAGTATACTATATCCTAACTATAAATACACCTAGAAAAGATAAATACTAGGGAGGAGATAATAAAATTATAAACCTAAATTATTTAGTATACTTTAAAGTATTATAGATATTATACCTAGACAAGAACTATATTATATATAGAAAACCTAAAGTAAATAACAATATATAGCTTATAAGAAGAAGAGGCTATAATTATATAAAAGTAATTCTAGTAGAAGATATCTAAGGATAAGAAATAACCCTAGAAGATAGATACTTAGTAGTAAGGCTAGGACTAAAACTATCTAAAAAATACGTCTAAAGAAGATTATAGTATAAATATATATATAATAAATATCTAAAATATAAAGAATATAAACTTTAAATAGAGCTATAGCTCTAGAAAAATAGATAATTTATAAAAGTACCTAAGTAAAAAAAACTAAAAGGTATAAGAGGCCTATATATTACTAAAATAGGTATATACTAAGAAAAGAAAGTATAATTAATAATTAATAGTAGAGCTACAAGAAACTTTATATTAAAGAAGTTTATAGAAGTACAAGGAATATACTATATAATAAAGAAGTACTCTTAATAACTAAGTATAATTAAAGGAAAACTATTCTAAGAACCTATAAGGTTTAAAATAGTTCTCTCTATATTAGAACTAAAAAGTATAACAATTAAGAATATAGTTATAGATATAATACTAGAGATACTATAGTTATAGATAACTAACCTATATATTAACTAGAAAATAGGAAAAATTAACTACTATAAAATAAAGAAGCTAAAAGCTAATATAAGTACTTATAAAGGAGAATTCCCTAAAGAATATAAAAAATAGGAGAAATAACTTATAGAACCTAAAGAATATCTCTTAAAATATTAGCTATAGGACTTAGTAATAGACTTAAAAGAAGATAAAAATATAAGATAGAGCTTAGTCTATAGAAAAATAGAAAAAGAGTCTAAAATTAAATAAGTATTTATTAAAAATATAATTAAGAAAAGATAGATATAAGAATCTAAATCCTTAGTAGTATATAAACTTATATTTATAGATAAAAAGAGAATAAGTAATAAAAGACCTTACGTAGATTTTAGAAAAACTAACGTAATTATAAACAAGAACTAATACCTACTACTATAAATAGATAAGATATAAAATAGACTATAGAAAGTAAAGATTTTTATAAAACTAGATATCTAGAATACCTACTACTAGATTAGAATTAAAGAAGGAGATAAATAGAAGATAGTATTTAGAATATAATATAGATTATATAAATACCTAGTTATACTCTTTAGCTTAATAAACGCACTAGTAGCCTTCTAAGAAAGAATTAATATAGTACTAAGAGAGTACCTAGATATATTTATATTTATATACCTAGATAATATCCTTATATTTTTAGAAATAGAAGAAGAATATATATAATATATATACAAAGTACTAGAAAAATTAGTAGAAAATAAACTATTTCTTAAAATAAGGAAATACAAATTTTATATAAAAGAAATAGACTTCCTTAGATTTATTATAGAACTAGGAAAAATTAAGATTAACTCTAAAAAGATTAAGTTAATTAACAAATAGCTAATACTAAGAAACCTAAAAGAGGTATAGTAATTTTATAGGTTAGTAAACTTTTATAGAAAACTAATAGTAAGATAGTCTAAAGATATATAACTAATAATAAAACTTATAAAGAAAGATATACTATTTAAATAGATAAAGAAATATAATAAAGTATTTAATAAGATTAAAAAGAAGTTTATAGAGAACTTAGTTATTAGAATATATAATCTAGACTTACTAGTAATTATAAAAATAGATATATCTAACTTAGTCTATAGAATAGTACTAATATAAGAAAACCTAGAGACTAGAAAAGAATATCTAGTTAAATACTTCTCTAAAAAGATAAAAATAGTAGAACTTAATTATCTAATCTATAACAAAGAGATACTAGTAATCTATAAAGTATTTAAATAATAGAGAGTATACTTATAAAGAGTAAAGTACTAAATAAAGGTTTATATAGACTATAAAAACTTTATAAGATTTATACTAAATAAAGAACTATTATAATAATATATAAGATAGTAGGAATTCCTATTAATATTTAATATAGAAATTATATATATAAAAGGGAAAGATAACTAATTTATAAATACCTTTAGTAGAAGACTAGACTTATAAGAAGAAGTAAGTACTACTAGTATAGTTTTAGTAAAGAATAAAGAAAGATACTTAGTCTTAAATATACCTAAAATAGCTATAATACTTAAAAGGAAGAATAGTAAGCTAGATAAATAGATTTAGAAAGTAATATAAGAAGTACTTAAAGAAATAAAGAAACTAGAGATCTAAAAAGGACTTATATAAGCCTATAGAAGAATATATATCTTAAGAAAAATCTAAAGAGAATTTATATAACAATTCTATAAATTACTAGTATATAGATACTAAAGTATTAAAAAAATATTAGATAGACTACTATAAGACTACTATATTCTAAGAGTAAAATAACTAGTAATAGAAGTACTATAAGACTATATAGAATACTAAAGAAATAAATATAATAAATACGTACTATATAGAATACTATAACTAGTAGAAATACTAAAATAACTATAGAGAGTTATTATAATAGATTTTATTACAAAATTACCTAAGTCTAAAAACTTAATATTAGGAGTTAAGTATAATAGAATCCTAATAATAGTAGATAAACTTATAAAGTACTTATACTTTAAACTATATAAAGAAAAAAGTAGGATAAAGGTTACTATATACTAGATTCTAAGGACTATAATTAGCTAATATAGACTACTATATAAGATTATTATAGATAGAGACGTAAAGTTTATATTAAAATTATAGAGAATAATAATAGTATAATTAGGAATTAAATACGTAATATCTATAGTATATTATCTATAAATAGATAGATAGTTAGAACGAATAAATTAGATAGTAGAATAGTATCTAAGATACTACCTTAATTACAACTAGAATAACTAGATATAGCTACTACTTATAGTATAATTAGTATATAATAGCGTAAAGAATATAGTAATAGAAGTATTACTTTTTTTTATAAACTATAGATTTAACCCTAATATATATAGAATACTAAGACTAGAAGTATCTTAGTTTCTAAGAGGAGAAAACTTTACTAAAAGACTTAGAGATATATATAATTAACTAAGATAGGATATAGAATTCCTATATAATTAAATAATAAAATACTATAATAGAAAGTATAAAGAGAGACTTTAATTTAGAAAAAGAGAAAAAGTATAGTTAGTATAAAAAAATATTAAGAGTAAGTAACTAAGTTTAAAATTAGATTATATTAAAATAGGACTATATAAAATTAAGAAGGAAGTTATACTAGTTATATTTAAACTAAAGCTACTAAGTAAGATAAAGATATATCTAACCTTTTACGTAGTACTACTTAAGAAAGTACTATAGAACGTAGAACTACTAGTGTATAAAGTAGATATATATAGAGAATAAGAAGAATAAGAAGTTAAGAAAATCTTAGCGTACTAGTTTTATAATAGAAGAAACTACTATTTAGTAAAATAGATAAGTATAGATAAAAAAAGACAACTATAAGAAGATATATAAGAACTAGAAAATAACTTTAATTACTCTAAGAAACTAGAAGAGTTCTAAAGTTAAAACCTTCTAGAACGCTTTATAGCAAATTAAAAGAACTAGTAATACTACTACTAGATAAAGAAGTAATAAGAATACTTAATATAATAGGAGTAGCTCTTACTATAGCTTTAAAATTAAGCTTAGACTTTATAAGAGTAGCTTACGCTATAGACTTTTTATTATTTAAGGCTTTTATCTTATAAAGATAAACTAAATAAGTATAATTTTCTACTTATATACTTAGAATCTAATTATATTCTTTTTTAGCCTTAGTAATCTATTTAGATAGTTTATCTTAAGTATAGTTAATAGCTCTCCTTATTATAAATAAGTATAGATACGTAAATAAGTATTATTAACTTATACTCTATAAGAGATACGCTAGAAAGATTATAAGACGTATAAGCGTTAGTATAAATATATACCTTATAAGCCTTACTATATTTTAAAGAAATATACTCTAGAAGAAGATTTATAGATTTATAATAAGAATAAAAAAATATAGTAATACTATAACGTAATATATAATCTACTAATTAAAGATAATAGAGTATAGATTTAGTAGGTATAAAGGAAGATAAAGAGCTTAATATTAATAAAGAAACTAAATTAATAACTTTAGCTCTAGGATAGATAAACTAGAACCTACTTAGAGGGGGAGATAGTGTTATAGAAGTAATAAGAGAAATCGAGATAGAACTAATTAGTCTTAACTTAGTTACTAACAAAGTATAAGATAAGTAGAGTAATAACTTTAATTAGGATATTACTTATAACTAAGATACGTAGTAGTAATCTATAGTTATATATAAATAGATTAAAGTAATCTATAATAATATATAAATAGATTAAAGGTAATCTATAGTTATATATAAATAGATTAGTAGTAATCTATAGTATTATATAAATAGATTAGTATAAGTATATAGTTAATATAATAGATATTATTAGGATACTATTAGTAATTTAATCTTTTAACTATAGAACGCTAATACAAGATAGTTATAAAATATCTTCTATTATTTATAGTCTATTATAGATTATAATATAAACTTTTATTATTATCTCTTAATCTACTAACTTCTAAGATAGGTACTTGTAGTCGATAACAAGAGGCCTATAATAATATAGATCTACTAGCTAGCTATATAATTATAGTTAGTAATAATAAATAGATAATAGATAAACTAGGCGTATACTAGATCTAGTATTTTAATAAGTAGATAGAGAGCTATATAAGTAAAGTATATAGGCTCTTAATTTTAGATAGATATAGTAGCTATACTACTTTTAAGTTTAATTAGTATTATATAGAATATAAGATTATAGCTCTTTATATACTAGCTTATATATTTTACTTCTTTTAGCTTTTTAATATAAGCTACTTCTTTTTTCTTAAAGTAGTATATAGTTATAAGATTAGACTCTTAGTATATAAAAGAGTCTTCTATATTAATAAAGAAGAGTTCTTATATATATATCTATACGTATATATATTAGTAATTAGTTTAGGTAATATTTAAAGTAGCTTTTAAGCTACTAGACTAATCTTATATAGTTTAGAGTATATTCTTAATACTTTTACTATTATTAAACCTCTATCTCTATATAGAACTACTTTTAACTAAGAGCTATAGATAGCTAAGATACTTTATACTATTAATTAACCTAAAAAATAAGCTTATCTTATATAAAGCCTCTTTTAATATTAGTTTTAAAGTTTTATAAGTTTAGTAATTACTTAACTTATTAAAAGCTATTAACTAGCTATATACTTAGTAGCTATTCTTATAGAGAAGAATTATAAGCTCTAGGTTATAAATAAGTACTAAAGATATAAAAAAGCTTAGCCTAAATAGTATATTACTTTAAGAGGCGTACTTAAAGCTAATTAGACGCGTATATTAACTATAATAATAGAATAAGTAGTTAAAGATTAGGCCTCTAGCGTATACTAATATATACTACTAATATATAGTAATTACTATATATAAGGCTATAGAAAGAATTAATATATAATATTCTAATTTATCTACTTAAAAAGTTTTAAATTAATTAATTATATTATTATAGAGTAATTACTTATAAAGTAATTAAATTTTTAGTAAAGTAGCTAGAGTAGTAAAGTAACTAGAGTAGAAGTAGAATATATTATACTTAGTAGCTTACTAAGCGCTAACTAAAAGTAAAAAAGTAGTTAAATATTAGTATATTATAAACTTACTAATATTAGCGCGAAAATAAAAGATATAAGAGATAACTCTATTATAATACTAGTATATTAGTAATATTTTATCTATTTTTATCTTTAATATACTACTTTAACTTTAGTAAAAATTTTAAGTAAATAATTATTACTTTTATAACTATATTATAACTTTCTAACTTAAGTATTTAAACTATTTTATTATTATCTAGGTTTATTTAGTAGAAAAGTATAATAATATAGTTTTTAAGTTATTACTTAATATTAAAAGTTATATTATAGTAGAGTTATAGTAGAGTTAGCTAAATTAAGCTTTAAGAGAGCTTTAGTTAAAAAGTTTAAAGGTATTTAAGCTTAATATAAAAGGAACTAATAATAACTTATAAAATATATAATAAAGTTAATAGAAGTAAAAACTTCTACTTATTTTCTTCTACTACTAATTAGAGCTTTTAGTATATAGTTAGTTAGTTTATCTATATTAAGTATTATTTATCTACTATAATATATTAGTAAATATTCTATTTCTTAAATTACTTTTTTAGAAAAGTTATACTATACTTATTTAGTACTCTTTATATAACTACTCCTTTAATTATTTAAAAATAAAGCTTTCTTTTAATAAAGCTTTTAAGTTATTTTTATATAAGTTAATATTAGTATAAAGTCTTTTACTTTTTCTTATAATTTCTTAGTATATAGAGTTTTATATTATTATAATATTTACTATAGTAAAGTATTTTAGTAATAGTTAGTAATAGTCTAGGTTATAACTACTTAATATAAGTAGGTTCTATATAATAGAAATTCTATATATAGGGTAGTATTTTTTTATTTATATAATATATAATATAATATATAATTATATATAATATAATATATAACTTTTATTTTATATTATATAGTAGCTCTACTCTACTATACTAAATAAACCTAAAAAGGTAACTAAGTATTTAATAACGTTAAATATAGGAGTAGAATAGTATATATTACCTAAGAGCTCTTACTTTTACTTGCACTTTATATAGCTATAGCCTACTATAGCTTATAGTATAATATTTTATAATAAATATTACTTATATACGTTATACTAACTACGTATTAAATAATATATTATATAGGGTTTAGGTTTTAGTTTTTATATATAGGTTTTAAGATTTTAGTTTCTAACTTCTAGTATATAATAGTCTACTATATATACGTATATTACGCTTATATATACTCTTTTCCTTATATCCTATATTACTATAGGCTATATATAGTAAGTTAGCTTTTTACTACTCTACTAATAGTACTATAGAGGCTACTATATATTATTAATTTACTATAGTCTTAGGTATAAATTAAGTAAGTAGGTCTTTGTAAGATTAGATTTTATAAGGGAACTATAATCTATAATTAGACTTAATCCTTAATACTATAGGAATTATTTACTTAACTTATACCTAAGTTTATAGTAAGTAGGTAATCTTTAGTACTACTACTATATAGCCTTGTAGCTAGCACTCTACACGTGTATAGAGCTACTCTACCCTACCTAAAGCCTAATATAACACTATTACTAAACTAAGGGTATAGTAAAGAGTACTAGCCTTAGCTTACAATAATATTATAGCTATCTCCTATAGATTTACCTACTATTGTATAGCTATTCGCGTTCCTCTAACCTCTAAAGTGTAACAGAGAAGCTAGTTGCTACACTCTTGTTCTACTAAGCTACCGCGTCAAGCCCCCCGTGCCTCGTTCCTACAGCGTGCGCCTATAATACATCTGCGCGATGCATCTTTTAAAGTACGAAGAAGATGGAGAGCTCTATATTATCAGCTTTGGCGATAACGTGATACCACCTTATAAGATACTTTCTCACAGGTGGGGAGAGGAGGCCGAAGAGGTAACCTTCGAAGATCTAACGAGAAACGATGGGAAGGGCAAGTCTGGCTATAAAAAGATCCGTTACTGTGGACAGCAGGCAAGACGAGACGGCCTGCAGTATTTCTGGGTCGATACCTGTTGCATCAACAAGTCAAACAAGGCTGAGCAGTCCCAGGCTATCCAGTCCATGTTTCGCTGGTACCAAAATGCAGCGCGCTGCTACGTCTACTTGTCAGACGTATCCTGTCCACCTCACGGAGACGACGACAAGGCAAATCTGCCGCTATGGGAGTCGGAGTTCCGGAAGAGCAGTTGGTTTACGCGCGGCTGGACACTCCAGGAGCTTCTCGCGCCTAGCTGGGTCGAGTTTTTCTCGCAAGAATGGACGAGGCTTGGTAGCAAAATATCACTCATACAAGAGATCCACGAAATTACGGGTATACCACCTCTGGCCTTGGAAGGAGCCCCGCTGGCTCAGTTCAGCGTCAAAGATCGGTTGTGGTGGAAAGAAGGCCGGGTGACCAAACGCGAGGAAGATGGAGCGTACTCGCTGCTAGGCATTTTCGATGTTGAGTTAGCACCGATATATGGTGAAGGGGCAGCTGGCGCTTTTCAGCGCCTTAAGGACGAGATCTATAAGCTAGAAAGATGTATTGAAGATATACGCAGCACAGATCCACGCGACGATAAGAAGCGCATCGAGGAGACGAAGGGTGGACTTCTTGAAGACTCCTACCGCTGGGTCCTCGACAATACCAGCTTCCAACAGTGGCACAGCGACTTACAGAGTCGGCTGCTATGGATTAGAGGCGATCCTGGGAAGGGCAAGACGATGCTGCTTTGTGGTATTATCGACGAGTTGCGTACTTTAGTGCCTAAGACTGCCCTTCTATCGTACTTCTTCTGCCAAGCGACCGACTCGCGGATCAACAGCGCTACCGCGGTACTGCGAGGGCTTTTGTATATGCTCGTGAATCAGCAACCGTTGCTTATATCGCACGTTCGTAAGAAGCACGATCACGCAGGCAAAGCTTTGTTTGAAGACGCAAATGCCTGGGTAGCCTTAACAGAAATCTTCGTGGATGTACTGCAAGACACAAGCACGACATACCTAATCATTGATGCGCTGGATGAGTGCGTTACCGACTTGCCAAAGCTGCTCAACTTTATCGCTAAACAGTCATCTGCATCTTCTCGCGTTAAGTGGATTGTATCATGTCGCAACTGGCCAGACATCGAGGAACAGCTAGAGATTGCAGAACACAAAGTAAGGTTGACCCTTGAGCTGAACGCGAAGTCAGTGGCGGCGGCGGTCGATGCCTTTATCAAGCGAAAAGTAGATCAGTTGGCACAGGACAAGCAATACAAAGAAGAAACTCGACACGCTGTACTCCAGTACTTGACGTCAAATGCCAACGATACCTTCCTCTGGGTAGCGTTGGTGTGCCACGACCTAAGAGCGACGTCGAAACGAAATGTGCTAAAGAAGTTGACCTCGTTCCCGCCTGGACTAGACTCATTGTATGAGCGGATGATGCAACAGATTAGCAAGTTAGAGGACGATGCTGAGCTCTGCAAGCATGTACTGGCTACGGTCGCACTTATGTACCGGCCAATTACGCTGGTAGAGTTGGCAGCTCTTATAGAAGAGCCTGGAGAGGTGGCAAACGACCTAGAGTCGCTACGAGAGGTAATCGGCCTTTGTGGATCGTTCCTCACTCTACGAGAAGACATAGTCTACTTCGTACATCAGTCCGCGAAGGAATTCCTCTTAGTAAAGGCGTTTGACAGGGTGTTTCCAGATGGGACTGAAGTCGTTCATCAGGCAATCTTCTCCAGGTCGCTCGAAGTTCTGTCTAGAACATTGCATAGGGATATATACGGTCTAAAGGTGCCAGGGTTCCCTATCAACAACGTCAAGCCACCCGATCTAGACCCATTAGCAAGGTCACGCTACCTGTGTATCTACTGGATTGATCATCTATATGACTCCAAATACAAGTCTTGGGCAAATAGTGTTAGCGACCTAGAGGTTGCAGGCATTGTTGATATGTTCCTAAGAAAGAAGTATCTCTACTGGCTCGAAGCGCTTAGCCTATGCAAGAGTATAGCACAGGGTGTAGTCTCGATAGCGAAACTGCGGATTCTTGTGCAGGTACAGCATGCACAAATAGTATATGTTCTACAGGCTAACTCAACTAGGGTATACGAGAAGCAGACAAACTTAGTAAGTGTGTCGAAGATGCGCAGCGATTCGCTATGTATCATAAAGGTGCAATTGAGAGTTACCCTCTACAGACATATGCATCTGCGCTGTTGTTTAGTCCAACAGGTAGTCTGATTAGGAGACTATTTAAGTATGAAGAGCCAGAAGGAGTTACTATCAAGCCAACTATGAATAACAGCTGGAGCGCGTGCCTGCAGACGCTCGAGGGCCATAGCGATTTTATCAGCTCTGTAGCCTTCTCACATGACTCGATCCGGCTAGTGTCGGCGTCATCAGACAACACTATTAAGATCTGGGATGCAAGCAGCGGTGCATGCCTGCAGACAATTAAGGGCCATAGCAGCTCTATCAACTCTGTAGCCTTCTCACATGACTCGACCCGGCTAGTGTCGGCGTCATCAGACAACACTATTAAGATCTGGGATACAAGTAGCGGCGCATGCCTGCAGACGCTCGAGGGCCATAGCAGCTCTATCAGCTCTGTAGCTTTCTCACACGACTCGACCCAGTTAGTGTCAGCGTCGTCGGATAATACTATTAAGATCTGGGATGCAAGCAGCAGCGCGTACCTACAGACGCTCGAGGGCCATAGTGATACTGTCATGTCTGTAACCTTCCCGCACGACTCGACCTTGCTAGCATCGACATCGTTAGACAGCGCTATTAAGATCTGGGATACAAGCAGCGGTATATGCCTGCAGACACTCAAGGGCCATAGTGGCTATGTCAACTCTATAGCCTTCTCACATGACTCAACCTGGCTAGTGTCAGCGTCATGGGACAACACTATTAAAATTTGGGATATAAGCAGCGGTGCATGCCTGCAGACGCTTAAGGGCCATAGCAGCCTTATCAACTTTATAGCCTCCTCACACGACTCGGCCCGGCTGGCGTCAGCGTCGTCAGACAACACTATTAGGATCTGGGATGCAAGCAGCGGCGCATGCCTGCAGACGCTCGAGGGCCATAGCAACTATGTTAGGTCTGTAGCCTTTTCACACGACTCGACTCGGCTAGTGTCAGCGTCGGAAGACAGGACTACTAAGATATGGGATGCAAGCAGCGGCGCATGCCTGCGGACGCTCAAGGGCCATTGCAAGTCTACTAACTCCGTAGCTTTCTCGCACGACTCGACTCGACTGGCATCAGCATCGTCAGACAAGACTATTAGGATCTGGGATGCAAGCAGCCGCACATGCCTGCGAACGCTCAAGGGCCATAGCAACTCTATTAACTTCGTAGCCTTCTCGCACGACTCGGCCCGGCTGGCATCAGCATCGTCAGACAGGACTATTAAGATCTGGGATACAAGCAGCGGCGCGTGCCTGCAGACGATCAATGTTGGCAGATCCTATTACAGCTTATCCTTTAATTCTACTAGCTCCTTTCTTATTACTGAAATGGGTACTATTGCTATTTGCAGCTCAGAAACTTCTGGAGCAAGGGATGTCATGGAACCTGAGCCCCCCCAGTATCTAGGCACAGGAATCAGCTCAAACGGCACATGGGTTACGCATGCTGGCAACAACTTGCTCTGGGTGCCATCAGAGTATCGGCCGTCATGCTCATCTGTGTGCGGGACTAAGATAGGTATAGGTGTTGGGTCTGGAAGAGTATGGACTTGTAGTATTAGCCTTTAAGTTAACATATTCAGGAGTATTTGTACATATCTACATATGCTACATACTTGCCACATCGAACCGTCGAGAGTCCCTTTAGAGTGATGGTTACTATGCAATGACCATTGGTTGTGCGGCCTTGCATGAACTTGTGCTTTAACAACAGACACAAAGGCTAGTGATAATCTTCTGGCATCAAAGTAGGGCTCTAGCTTTCAGACGAGCCCGTTTGTAAGTAATTTGAGCGGTAAAGGCCGAGCAATCGAGCTGCATAGAAGGAGCTCGATAATGATGAAATGAAGGCTCTGCGTGAATTTGGCGAGAAAGTAGTGATACGAACGTAATTTATAGGCGACAGAGGTCTAAAGACGTTCTCAATAGCTACCAGACACTACTCAGAAAAGGTTTCAGTAAAGCTCCACGTGTGCACAGAGTTGTTGTCACTCGAAGTCAAAGTATCCCTCGTATTTTCCGCTACGGGTGGTTTTCCGGCACGCGTGGAGGGCCGCTGCCCATAGGCTTCCGCAATTACAGTCAACATATTCTTCCAGTATTCTTCAAATTCACGACAGCAAAGGTATATGTACCAAGATTTTCTGTATTGCGGTGATGTTGTGACCACAAACGGTGTCTGAATGCATTTCGTATAGGACTAGAGTCACGGCACACGATGATCACTCTCTTCAATAACAACACATGGGCTTTTTGAATATTATCTTATTCGCAATTCACTCTAATCAGAACAACCGCCCTTATCTAGAAACACTGAACCAAACTAATTTTACATTTTACCAAACTCCTTCCCTAAGCTGCAACTTCTGCAACCTTGATCGCCGGAACCTCCAAGCGCTGATAAACCTCTACTTCCTCCTTATTACCCTCCAGCAAATCCATCACACTATACCTACTCTCTTGCTTATCGTCTTCACCATCCCGCACACGAACCCTCCACCCAAACTCATCCACCGCCTTTCCCTTTTGCACATCCGTCAAGGTCCTTGCCAACTCTGCCGCACACGGCCCCGCCTCCGCGCTCCCCCCATTAAACACGAATTTCTCACCTGTGCTCTCACGTGTGATGGATTTAACAGGGACAAGAGCGGCAGCGGTACCAACGGCAAAAACCTCGCTGAAGTAGCGCAGTTCGGAGAAGTGGATCTGCGGCCGTTAGTCAGGAGGGGAGGGAATCGGATGTATGTAACTTACACGGCGCTTCTCCACGGTCCACCCCTTACTTCTCGCAAGCGTAACGATACTATCGCTCGTAACGCTCTGCACGATATTCACGCTATCCGGGACCGCAAGCACGAACCCGCCCGCGCCATCCGGCCTGACACCGACGAAGCCCGAGGTCGAGAATTCTTCAATGTCGCTCTGCGTGCGGCTGTCGAGGTGTAGCGTCATGCCGAAACCACGCTTCTTCGCGGCCTCGCTCCAGCGCACGACGGGCGCGTAGTTGCCGCCGACCTTGGCGTGGCCGGTGCCGTTGGGCGCGGCGCGGTCGAAGGACTCCATGATGAGGGCATCCTGCGCGCTGACGCCGTGGTAGGCGTTGGCGGGCGCGACGTAGATTGCGAGGCGGAAGTGGCGCGGTGGGGTGAGCATGAGGTGGGCGTCGCAGGCGAAGACGACGGGGCGGATGTAGAGGAGTGCGGAGCTGGCGTGTGGTGGGACGAGGGCAGCGTTACGGGCGACGGCGAGGTTGACGGCGCGGAGGAAGATGTCAGAGGGGATGGTGGGGATGGAGACGGTGGCGCAAGAGATGGAGAAGCGTGTGGCGTGGTATTCGGGACGGAAGATGTTGATTTGGCTATCGGGGCCGCGGTATGCTTTCATGCCTTCGTAGGCTTGCATTCCGTAGTTTAGGCCTGGGGAAAGGCCGTGAACTTTGATGTATGGGTCTTTGACTAAAAGAGGCTCGCTCCAGCAATCTGTCACCGCATCATAGTTGCATTCGACGTGGCCATTGTCTTCAATGGCGGAAGCTCCAAGTTTTGACCAGTTAATAGACGCTTTTGGTGGAGGGGGGAATGAGCTTGTGGTAGGCATTCTGGCTAGTAACCTATGAAGCGTATTTCGAAGAAACACTAGAAAATAGAGGATAGAAGGACTTAGAGAAAAGGTTTGATGGTTCGTCATTGAGGAAGAGGAAAATGCATTGATCACATTTGTCTTGTCTTCAGGCATTTTACAGACCGATGCCTATTTTTGGATAATCGTAAACGTCAAGAAACCTAGCAGTGTATGTGAGCGACCAACCAGGCTAGGCAATTCTGATCCACGGAAAGTCAGAAATTGCTTGTTCAGGTTAGCACCGTCAGAGTAATGTGTGGCCTAACATCCGTCTGATTTTCTATTGACCGCCGTACTGCCCCGACGTCAGACATGGGGGCGGAAAATTATTTGTGGCTCATTTTCTGAGGTGTGTATTATGATTTCGGTACTCCGAGTACAGCACGTAAGCGAAAAAAGGATCGGTGGTACATTCATGAAGCATCAGAACAGGATTCATCACTTTATACGAAATAGCCGCATCTGTCCACATATTCAGTCTTTTGTTCAAACCTCAATTTTCATTGACACTATACCCGGGCACCTTTTTTTTAGCATTTTGATACCCGCCCTTGTGACATTATGCATTCCGAAATCGAGAACGATATCTCATACGCTCTTCTGCTGGAGCTCCTGGCGTAAGCGTACCTATAATTTAGAAGACTTACATTTGTACCTAACGGTTCATAATAGTTACCAATTTGCATCGCCAGTGAGATGGTAAGAACCCATTTACTCCTCTATCGTGAATTTTGCTCACACCTACACAGGATCGAAACGCAGGATGTTCTCTTCGGGGAAGAAAATATCGACCGCATGGTTGAAATTGGTCCAACCAATACTCTCGCAGCGATGGCAAAGAAGACGCTAGCAGCACGTTACAGCATTGCAGATGCTGCCCGGCACCGCAAACGAGAAATTCTATGCCATCAAGATGACGCAGCGAAAATTTACGAGGAAGTGAACGATGCCGTTGCTAAAGCCGAAGAACGGTTGCCTAAGAAAGCTGAAAAGCAAGAGACGAAGCCGACGACAGATGAAAGCAAATCCACGGGCCCGGTGGCACCGCCAGCCCAAAGGCCAAATGCTATCATTCCGCCGCAACCGCAAGCAGCTCCGGTGTTGGAAATTCCAGATGTACCTGTGTCTGCTGGAGACATCGTGACTGCGATCGTCTCGTCGAAGCTCAAGAAGCCATTCCAGGAAATCGACAAGTCACATACAATCAAGGCACTAACAGGAGGTGAGCCAACCCTCGCTCCACACAAACTCACAATGTATTGACACACTCAGGCCGCTCCACGCTCGAAAACGAACTTGTCGGCGACCTAGGCGCTGAATTCCCTACCTCGCTTCCGGAACGTAGCGAGGACATGCCGCTATCAGAGCTCAGCGCTGCCGTCCAGTCGCCAGATAGCAGCAGTTTGGGCAAAGCCTCCTCAGGCCTATTGGCCCGCTTCTTCGCGACACGCATGCCGGCTGGGTACACGCAGCAGCGGGCGCGCGCGCATATGCGGACGGCGTTTGGTCTCCCGCCGGGCCACCAGTCGAACGTGCTCCTGCGGGCTGCAAGCAGTGGATCGCAGCAGCAGCAACGGCTGGGGTCAGATTCCGAGGCGCAATCGCTGCTAGACGACGTGGTTCGGCAATATGTGAGCGAGAGGGGAATTAATGTCGTTGTTGATATAGCCCATAGTGGCCAACAACAGAACAACGGCAGTGACAACAACAATATCCAGGTTGTATTGCAGTTTGACGATGATGGCAACGATAGGCAAACAAGCGGAAAAGAAAGACGAGGCGGAAAAAGTGGAGTAAGGAACTCCGAACAGGCCGCGGAGCTCCGCCTCATGCGCACCGAACGCGACGCCATAGGCGCCGAGCTCACGGCATTGACAGCTGAATTAGGCGACGAATTTGTCAGTGGCGTGAAGCCAGTTTTCAGCCCTAAAAAGGCGCGCAAGTTCTCTTCGTGGTGGAACTGGGCGGTGCAAGACCTGCTCGAGGCAATTCATGGGGAGGCATCACGCAGCAACGGCCTAGCCGCAGACGTAGATATTGAGGCTGCAGCCACACGATGCGAAATGATTGCCAGGCGTGGGGACGCACGGCTTGAGAAGATCGTGGAATTCCTTGCATCGAGGACAGAAAACACAGAGGCGACCAAGAATGTTTTGGACAGAGTGAAGGAGCTGATGACACAGGTGAGCGCTGAAGGAGCTACCACATTACCAGTGGTGGGAGCAAGCCTTAGCGGTACAAAGCCCCAGACCTCTACCGACCAGAGCGGCAGATTTGTAATTGAAGAGGCACCACGGACAGAAGGCGATAACGTGGCGTTCCCACGAGTACAGCTCTGTGAGAGAACATCGGCGCAAAAGTGGGAAGACGACAATGACCTAAGTGGAATATTCGACCGCCTCCTGCAAGAAACCGCCCACTCCAGCCCCTCATTTCAGGGTAGAACGGTGCTTTTGACTGGCGCTGGTACCGGCTCCATTGGCTGCGAGCTTTTGAAGCTGCTGCTCGCCGCTGGAGCACGTGTGATAGTCACCACAAGCAGCTATTCTCCGAAAGCGTTGCAGACATACCGCGACGCCTACACCCAGCATGGTGCAAGTGGGTCTGAGCTAGTCGTTGTGCCGTTCAACCAGGGTAGCCAGCAAGACGTCGAGAGCCTTGTTTCCTTCATCTACGAAACTTCTGATGGTGGTTTGGGATGGGATGTTGACCACATTGTGCCCTTCGCTGCTGTGTCCGAAGTGGGCCGCGAAGTAGATGGGGTTGACGCCAAATCCGAGCTTGCCCACCGTGTCATGCTTATCAACGTCGTCCGCCTCCTGGGCGCAGTAAAAAAGCAAAAGGAGAGTCGTCGGGTGCGGTGTCGACCTGCGCAGGTCGTGCTACCACTCTCTCCCAACCATGGCGCCTTCGGCGGTGATGGATTGTATGCCGAGTCCAAGGTCGGCCTCGAGCCGTTGTTCGACAAATGGTACTCGGAGAGCTGGGCGCCATATTTGACACTGTGTGGCGCTTCGATTGGCTGGACACGCGGGACGGGTCTGATGGCAGGCAACGACAAGCTAGCTGCAGGTATCGAGGCGCTCGGCGTACGCACCTTCACACAACGCGAGATGTCGACATTCCTCTTAGTACTCATGAGTGTGCCGTTGGCGGTCGAGTGTGACGACAGACCAGTCTTGGCAGACCTCACCGGCGGTCTAGACGCAGTCCCCAACTTGAAGGAAACACTCAAGAGTATCCGTGGTGGCTTGGACGCAGAACAAAGCCTAAAGGAGGCCATAGCAAAGGAGGCGGAAGATGAGGACGGCAATGAAGTTACTGCTGTTCCGCCACCGGCGCTGCGACCGCAGCCCAACCTCCGCATTCCCTTCCCATCTCTGCCGAATTGGGACAAGGACATCAAAGCCCTGCATGCGGACTTAGAAGGTATGGTCGACTTGGACTCGGTGGTCGTGCTGACTGGCTTCGCGGAGCTGGGGCCTTGGGGCAACGCTCGTACGCGTTGGGAAATTGAAGCACACGGTGAGCTGTCTATCGAAGGGTGCATCGAAATGGCATGGATAATGGGCCTAATCAAGAACCACGATGGGCCACTTGATGGACAAGAGTACCACGGCTGGGTAGATGTCAAGTCAGGCAAAGCAGTGCATCCTGCCGATATGAAGGACCGCTACGAACGCCAGATCTTCGAGAATAGCGGGATTAGATTATTGCCTGCAGAGCCAGGAAAGGGTCAGTCACTCATCCAGGAGATGGCGGTCGAAGAAGATTTGCCGCCGTTTTCCGTGCCCAAGGACATGGCAGAGCAGTTCCGTCGCGAACATGGTGACAAAGTCGACGTCTACGACGAAGACGGTGAAGAGAACGAGGAGGTCCTGGTGCGGTTCAGGAAGGGTGCTAATCTCTTGATCCCAAAGGCGTTGGGTGCGGCACGCAGAGTGGCTGGCCAGCTACCCCAAGGCTGGAACCCACGCACGTACGGCATTCCCGAGGACATTGTTTCCCAAGTCGACCCGGTTACGCTGTACACGCTGATCAGCACCGTGGAAGCATTGCTAGCATCCGGCATCACTGACTCGTTCGAGTTGTACAAGTACATTCATGTCTCTGACGTTGGGAATTGCTTGGGCTCTGGGCTTGGTGGTGTGAAGTCGTTGAGGAAAATGTTCATGGACAGGAAAATGGACAAGCCAGTTCAGAGCGACGTCATGGCTGAGAGCTTTATCAACACAACGCCGGCGTGGGTCAACATGCTGCTCCTCTCGTCGTCTGGGCCTATTCGCACATCAGTAGGGGCCTGTGCCACGTCAATTGAATCCTTAGAGACGGGTGTCGAAACGATTGTCAGCGGCAAGGCAAAGATGTGTCTAGTTGGAGGATTTGACGACCTTAGTGACGAAGTTTCGGCTGAGTTCGCCAATATGCGAGCAACCGTTGACCCAGAGAAGGAGTTCGAAAAGGGGCGTATGCCAGGAGAAATGTCGCGTCCGACCAGCTCGACACGCAGTGGTTTCGTTGAGTCGGAGGGAGCAGGCGTCCAAGTTATCACATCCGCTCGTCTCGCACTCGAAATGGGCCTGCCCATCTACGGCGTCGTCGCCCTAGCATCGACTGCCAGCGACTCCATTTCCCGCTCTGTACCCGCGCCAGGCAAAGGCATCCTCACTACGGCAGCGGAAGCGCCATCAAGATACCCATCTCCATTGCTCAATCTACGCTACCGCCGTCGTCGCCTCGCACTGCGCAAGCGCGAGATAGAGAATTCGGCCAAGCTCGAAACCGACATCATCGACCATGAGCTCAAAAGCAGCATCGGCAACGCAGCTGAAGTCGACCGACTGCGCGACCGCAAAGACTACATCGCGCGCGAAGCAAGTCAGCTAACGAGCGCCGCCCAACGCGTCTTTGGCAACGCCTTCTGGAAGCAAGAGCAAAGCAACATCTCACCGCTGCGTGGGGCACTCGCAGTCTGGGGCCTCACCATCGACGACATTGGTGTCGTGTCGCTGCACGGTACATCGACGCGGCTGAACGACGTCAACGAGCCGCGGGTGCTGCAGGCACAGCTAGCCCACCTGGGCCGCGCGCCAGGAAATATCGCGCCTGCTGTGTGCCAGAAAAGCTTGACGGGCCACGCCAAAGGTGCGGCGGGCGCGTGGATGCTAAACGGCGCGCTGCAGATGCTGAATTCTGGCCTCGTGCCTGGCAACCGCAACGCCGACGACATCGAGGTTGACCTACGCACTGATGCTTCTTTGCTAACCTTCCCCAACCGCACTCTACGCGTGCCCACTATCAATGCGTTCAGCGTCACCTCTTTTGGCTTCGGTCAGAAGGGTGCCCAGGCGGTCTGCGTGCACCCGCGCTTCCTATTCGCGACTCTTACACGTACAGAGTTTGACGTATACGCGCGACGGGCCGCTGAGAGGAAGAGAACAGCGCAAAGCTTCTTCCGCAGGGCTGTTCCGACGAATGCGCTGTTCGTAGCCAAAGACCAGGCGCCGTACGCTAAGACGCAGATGCAGAGCATCTTCTTGAACCCCGACGCGAGGGTTGTGGCTAATGATGATGACGAATATCTTTATGAAGACGATTTGGTAGACAAGCTGGCCTAGATATGCTGTCGTTATTTTATCCTTTTTTGTATAATTATGTTAGTGTATTAGCGTATTGCAAATTGATTACATGCATTCATCATTACCAGAATGATGGTTTGGATCTAGATTGTAACATAAATAGGTAGGACGGAGTTGAGGCTGTGGTCGGCATCAGTATCATTAAACCTAAACAACATACCTTCGAGATCAGCGTGAATGCGTGAGGCCTATGCTCCAAGAGTGCGATGCTTTTGGGTCAATAGTTTTCTGGCTGCCCAAATGATGCTTAGCACGATCATGTGATGAACCTTAACATTCTAACTCAACCCTGTTGATTTCTTATAGAATATTTAATTAAACAGACTGCTACGTGAGGCGAGGTTTGCCGCCCAGACATATCGACAATCCCTGCATCCCCAGCCGTTCACTGCTAGGATGATTGCTCATTGCTGCCCATCAAGAAGCGGGGAACAACTGCAGACTGGCCCAGCCTTACCATACATGAATCGACGTCAAGATGCACCCCTCGTATCTCACCATTAGGCTGGGTGGTTCGGCACTATTTACCGAAAGTGTATTTTCATCCATGAAATGGGCTTGCAGCGCGCTGCGCGTACCTTGGTAGATAGAAACGGTAGCCATACTCGTAGCTCAGCGAGCAGATATGGCTAGACAAAGTTCTCCTATCAGCATTTGCGCCACAAAATGTGCTGTAGCGCCGTTTTGAGACCAGGAATGAATGCACGCCAGTCTAGCGTCGTTCCTTCTTCGGGCTCCCCAAACTGTGTATGATGGCCACATTTCATGACGATACATCTAACCATCCAGTTTGGTGCGCATTGCCTTATCGGGTGTACAAATCATACATTGCCTAACTAGTAATGCTTATAGATGCAAGCTTGTGCTGATATAGTATTTTTCGGCTCGCGGTAAGGCGACCATTGTTAGTGCTCAGCTTCAACAGTCTGGCCTGGTTGTCTATGGATGAATACGATCATTAGTGACAGCCACTGTCCGTTGCTGTCTGCAAGAAAATTACCCAGTGTGACGCGCATGATAGGTCACGATTTGAAATCGGTCCGACATCAATAATGTGCGAGCCCGGAACGTGTTGTCAACAGTAAGCCTAGAGAAATGATCGTGCGCGATATCAGGCAGCCATGTGTAATGTAAAAGGAGACTAGGCCTCCTGTCTGACGAGATATAAGCAATCGAATAGAGACATCTAAAAGCAGCAAAGCCTCGACGCCAAGACTTGCAGCTGATCACGAAGCAGGAGAGGGTGATGCTCATGAGGTACAGTATTATATGCACATGCAATGAAAATTAATATCTGGCCCCGAGCACGAACCCTGGCTATGGAAACCAGCGCACAACATATGTAAGAATTCTTACGAATCCTATTGGTATTCCAATTGGGAATAAATAGGCGAACGAGGCCGTCACCCATGAATTTGGTCATCCCTCGCTGTGCTGAGTGGTCCCTTTGCAGTGGTTGAAGTTCTTGACCGATGGTGGGTGGCTTGTGTGACTGTGGGTCCCCACGGCTTCCGAACTCCCTTTCACTTGGAAAGACAGCTTGCAAAATTGACGGGCTGGAGTCTGGCCTGGCTATTAGTCGTAGTCTGAAGGGGCCAGGGGTCAGCCCTGATCCGATCAGCGCCAGTAAGAATAATGTTTCAGGAAGTGAAGAAGAAATATACAGTCAGCGAATCAGTAGCGGCCAGAGTGAATCCAAAAAATAGGAAGACCCAAGAGACTGGTTGAGCTTATCCACGTACGGGAGATTGGCACAGCGTGCGTAGTCTGAGGGCGCCAGAGTTTCGATCGTCTGGTGCGTCAAATTCTGTGGTTGCGCACCCCGTCAGCGTGCATGGCTCCATGGTGTTTATTGCACCGATGCAAAAACATGCTCTGCATATTCTTGCAGTAGACCCGTACACTAGACCATGTCCGGCGCGCCTGTGTGACGCTTATTGCGTCTCAAGCACGCAAAACGGGAGGCGCTGGGTCTTTAGCGATAGCATGTGGAGGAACTGGTGCCCTTCCATTATAGGCCGACTTGCAGGGTCTGGAAGACATCTCCTGTCAGCTGCTACTGCCACCCACTTGTTGCATGCATTGTTTGGGTTGTATAGTACAGGTAGTGGTTAATTAAAGGGGCTTAACTTACAGCAACTTACTATTAGTTACAGCAGGCCGATGTCAGGCACCGTTGCTCAAAACCCTCCATTGCCGCTATCAGCCCCGCCACCCTCATCTTTCGCACCGAACAGCCGAACCACCTTGTCCCACCTCCACGACTTGCGCAACGTTCCAATATTCTCCGTTTTGGTAGCCATCATTCATTTACGCCATGGTCTCTGTTTGCAGTACATGTCACGGCTTGCAAAGGCACCTCAAGCATCGAGATCTAAATCAAGAGAAGGGTAGTAACGCACTACAATGGGTGAACACATCCTTGCCAAGCCTTCGAACCAGTGGGAGCAACTGCCGGGCTTGCGCACTACTTCTTAACGGCATTTTACTGCATCACGAGCGGTTCGCAGACATCAACGAGGACAACATACGAGTGAAGGCAGAAAGCTTCACTACGAGACCAGGCCGAGTCTTCCAAGATCACCTCTCCGTCGAGATCCGGTGGAAGGATCAGGATTCGCAACGTGACGGCCAGGATAACCCACGTGAACCAGTGGGGTATCCAGATCTCAAGCTAGAATTTTTCACGGATGGAGGTAGGTAAAATGCTTTCATTGGTGGTCATCATGGCACGTAGAGCGTTTTCTAGCTCACGGGGCGACAGTAATGCGCATGCTGACGTACGCAGACGGATTATCGAGTTTCTCGGCAATTGGTCGAGGGCGCCCGATATCAGAGAATCTGCTGCAGGATGCCGGTTTGTCTACGGTGCGGGGTATGATCAAAAACTGCCTATCAAGCCATTCGAGATGTCGGCAAACTAAATCGACAACACTGCCAAAAAGAGTTTTGGATCTATCCGCTGGCTCCGACTCGAAAATCGTATTATTACATGAGTCTGAATGGCATGATGATGAACAGAGATTTGAGTACGGTAAATATGTCGCA
Source organism: Ophiosphaerella korrae (assembly GCA_028456385.1). NCBI lineage: Eukaryota > Fungi > Ascomycota > Dothideomycetes > Pleosporales > Phaeosphaeriaceae > Ophiosphaerella > Ophiosphaerella korrae. The sequence goes on along the minus strand of JALNQF010000138.1, from coordinate 91,993 downwards.
TTATCCCATATGTGGGGTGTTGGAAGAGGTCCAAAGACCACCAAGGAAAATCTACGATCGCATATAAGAGGAATTGAGTGGTCAACATTGCCCAAGGCCTTCCAGGAAGCAATACTACTTACACGCGCGTTGGGCATCCAATATCTATGGATCGATTCGCTATGTTTGATACAAGACGACGACCAAGCAAAACTAGAGGAATCGGTCAGGATGGATGAAATATTTGGAAATGCATTCTTGACCATAGCCGCAACATCAGCTGCAGATAGCAGTATCCAGCCGCTATTTCCTCCGAAAACTCTACCATATAAGATTCAAGCCGCAGACAATAAGGGGCAACTTTCCAAGGTCTATGTAAGAGAGCAGCCAAGCCATTACAGCTTTAAAGCTCCTTTCGATGAAGGTTCACATATGAACGAGTGGGAGATACCTTTCAACATCTCCGAGGAAGCCAACTTGCATACACCACTACTCAAACACGCCTGGGCATTTATCGAGAGACTGTTATCGCCCCGCGTGTTGCACTTCACCTCGTCAGAGATGATTCTAGAATGCAGAGAAGGATACAACTGCGAATGCGGCAGAATAGTAGATTCAACCTTCGACTCACGAACAACTGACACTATCAAACAAGACTTCGCAACCCTCGTCAGCGAATCTAACCGCCAACCCCAAACCAATGGCACAAACAACCACACAGATCGACGAATAGACACCGTGACCTCTCAACTAGCCAGCACCAGCATCGCCACCGCACCCCTGGACCTCTCCCGCAGACGCGACGAAGCTTCACATATCTGGAGCTACATCATTACCGAGTTTACCGCACGCTACATGACCTACGACGAACGCCTAACCGCCATCGCCGGCGTAGCCAAAGCACTCCAGCCCGCCATGTCTTCGGGCTACATCGCAGGCCAATGGACATTCAGCACGCTCAGCCTGCTGTGGTACCCACACGATAGCAGTAAGACACGGCGCCCGCGGCCCATGGACGGCCAAACGATCCCCACCTGGTCATGGGCCAGCTGCGAGGGCGCCCCCATCTCCTTCGACAACATAACCGCTATGGACCTCGCGTGCCGCGCGGCGTTCGGGCCCAAGGGGAAGCGTGCGCCCGCGTGGTCACCGGTGCAGGGTGAGCCGCTGCATTTGTCGGCGGCCATGGCGGTGGAGGTCATACTGCGCATATCCGCTACTTCACCGCGCTATGTGTTAGCGAAGAACCAGGTTGTGGCGGAGTTTGTGCCTGATGTGTGCCCACTGCTTGGCGAGGATGCGCTGGAGGATGGCGAGACGTTAGTGTGCGTGCTGGTTAGCATGACGTTTCGGTCGTCAATTATTGGCCTTGTGCTCAAGGCTGTTGGGGCCAATGTGTATCGCCGCGTGGGCCGCTTTGAATGCTACGAGTGCAGTCCAGAGGATCGCGCCGATGGAATGAGCGAGGATGCTGAGACGCTGTTTACGCACTGGTTTCCTGAAATCGAGAACATGGCACTGCTCGATAGTGTGCCACAGCGGCATTTTACCATTGTTTGAGCATGCGCAACGATTTGCTTGCTTTTTGCGTGTGCCGGGGAGTTTATGCAGGGTGATACCGAGGTGGCTAGGTGTTTCCAGGTTGGGAGCGATCACCATGTGAGGAATACATGTCGAGCTCTTGCATATTGTTATCGATACCCTTTGCGCCCACTGGTTGGCCGCTGTCGTCCCGGGTTGTTTTTGGCGGGTAGTGTTCATGTATTATTTACGTATAGTTACATTTGTTAGCTGCAACACTTGTAATGAACCCAGGTTACTCCAACCTCAAGTATGCACCTCATGACTCGGCGTATTGTATTACATAAACTAGACAAACAGATTGTCGAAAAGAATTGGGATCATCACGCTGTGGCGAACTATCAATATTAGCTTCATCGGTGTAGACTTAGTCTAAAAAACTAAGTTCACACTACGTTTGCATGCACACGCCTCCGACTACACCCCCGAGAACGAAACCACGGCACAGCAGCCGTTTCGCCTGACAACCTTGAGGATGTATGATGCCATCTCACTTCATACTTTCTAGTCAGACACGTTGTCAATTGCACAAGCCCACTACACGCATACAGAAAGCAAGCGAGTTTATTGTAGTTCAAAGTCTTTCAATGAGTGTGAGCGCTTATACCCAGCGCCATGAGAGTCGTTCTTCGATATGTGTTACCTTTCCCCTACGCTAAATAAAATCATCACTGTGAAAAATCCTCCAAGTGCAAATAGTTACATATATGATCAAGATAAACCCCGCGCTTTTAGACTTCTATCACGTCCAACTCTCTCCCATGCTTTTCCCTTTACGCTCCCTAATCGTGTCACCATCGGCGGCTGCCTTATGACGGTCGTTTTAGTAAACATGCTGAGGTCTGGTCGCTCTTCGTCGCTTGGTGGTGGAGGCCGGGGTGGCGCTTTGGTGTATCGTGTTGGAAGTAATATTTCAGGCAATAAAATGTCATTATTGAGCGAATTACGGGCTGAAGCTGGTGGTGTAGGTGTGGACATGGATCTTTGAATGGAATGAAGTGGTTCTTTAGCGATTTGCTGGTTTGATCCAAAAGATTCGTAAGATTCGTAAGGCGTACCGCCGATGGTAGTGCCAGACCAGTGTTTCGAGTGCCGGTGTGGACTTACGGTGAGCTGGGATCGAGTGGCTTCGAGGAAGTTGGTGAGAGGTTTGAGTGCTAGACTGCAGGATAATATGATAGAAAGAGTAGAGTGGCCTTGTGTGCTGATCGCGTAGGGTATATAGTCCAAGGTTGGGTCCGCTCCGTTCAGTAGGGCTTGTTGGAGGTAAACTAGGCGGACAGAAGATGCTGCAATAAGGCTTAAGGTTGGTCAGTGGCGGAACACATTAACCATGAAGACAACGAACTTACAGCGAGCGTAGAGAGATGATCATTGTAGCCAATTTCTTTTGTTGGTAATTGAACCGTAAGGTCCAGATCATGTGAATAGAAAGAATGATCAAAGTCATGTCGATGACAATGTCAATCACTGTTACCGTAATCCAGAAAGGCAACTGTCTGTAGATTAGCCCTGTATACCTTTTCCACGTCTGTTCACGTACCATAGGAATACATTTACCAGTCCATATCTCCCAAGGTCGAGGCATTTCGCACTCAAACACGATGCCAGTCATCACAGCAAGTGTCCAGATAAGGACCACGATGCCAATCACCATCACCCCGAGCCTTTGCATTGCGGTACCCGCCACTTGATGCAGGAACAATAATATCGAACATTTCGATATACTGAGTGCCAACACAAAGAGAATTGTCGAAATGAAGACCTTGATTTGAATCTCGTCGACATCGAGCTTGCTGAGCAAACATTGTCTCTTTCCAAGGCCCGAGTCCACAGCCGTAGAGATGACCAGTGTAGCTCCTAGCCCACATAGCGAAGCTGCCACAATGATAGCATCATCTGATATAGGAATGTGGCGCAGCCGTCGTGAACGAAATCGACTGACGATTCTCAAAACCGTGCAAAGCGCCTGAAACAAATGTTAATCCTAGATGGTGATTGTAAAGTGTAGCTGGCATACCAGTATACAGGCGAGAAACCAAGCTACCATAACCAGGATGGTCCCATGATTTTGAGCAGTAATGAGTGCATTGGTGTACTGGTCTTCCGAATTGCACATTGCTAGTTACTTTTGCAACTCTCGCGTCCGGAAATTACATTGAAATGAGCTTTGATCAAAGCTATATTGAAAATACTTGGGCAAAGACAGAGTAATAGAAAAGGCCAGGTATTATCCGTCCCGGACAACCGCATCTGCAAATGCGTAATGCTCCCTTCAAGTCCGAGGTCACCAGGTTACCATGTTCTGGCCTTTGCTTCGAGGGATGCCATTTCATTAGCTTGTCACACCTTGTTCTCAGTAGTTTGAAATAGTAGCAGAAGTAAGATGAGTCAAGGGCGAAAACGAATCAGCAGTGGTGGTGACGGAAGTGAACATAATTAAAACAAGTCCGTAGCACGCGTACCTACCTAAAAATCTCTAGGCTTTATGATTGCCCCCGAGCTGATCCCAAAACCGGAGTGTTGGGATGTTAAAAAGCGCCACGGGTGTACAAGGGTGTAGTGAGAGCCCGGAGTGCTCCTCCCTCGGTTGGAGAATTCATGCTTTGAAAGACTACGACCTACCCCAGCAATCGAGAGGCTTAGAAAGACATTTCACAGGCGTGGCACCTAGGCTTTGTTTCTAGAATTGCCCGCTGGATGAGGATGAGCCTATCTGTGGTCGCCATAGAGTGATTGGTGTCAAGAGCTAGGGAAGGGAGCGTGGCCAATGACGGTGCGCTAAGGTCCGGGCCGTGGTTAGCGAAGTCCGGTGTTGTTGATAAGTGGACGGAGAGCCATTTGCCATTACTCAAGTAGGTACACCTAGACGAGAAGTATTTTCTATCCGCATGACAGCTAGAGCGGACTTGTGCCGCGCGGACTTGCTCAGGTTACCGTACGACAAAGAGACTAACTATGGATGATAGCCTGCCCCAGTTTGTTTCCGGTGAGGTGAGTGAAGATGGCATTGCGTTCAAGACTCGTACGAGTCTAAGGCATAATCCAGGCGTGTGTACTCTGAATGGCGAACGATGTTACGAAGAAGTCGAATCTTGTGCGTCAGCAGGGAGAGTGTTTGAGAAGGCGTAAGGAGGGAGCCGTGGGAAGGTTGGTTTCTCGCTTATCGATAACGAGCATTTTCTCCAACTTGCCTGTTGCCATTCACCGATTCCACCTTTTTATGCACAACACCCAATTGCGCAAGCATGGTACGAACCGCAGGACACAAAACATCCTAAGGAAATAAAAAACTGATATGCGCAGGCCCCCATCAAGAAGCGCACGACCGCGCGCGCAAAGTCAGCGCGCGCCATTCGACCCACAGCCACCCTCCCCCAGCCAGATTCTCAAGAGAGCGCCTTTACCTCCTCGAAAAAAGACAAGCAAAAGATAAAACACTCTTCTTTTATCTCCAAGATTGAAAAGACTCCCACGAGATCGCAAAAGCGACGACGACCGAATAAGAAGCTAGTTGCAAATCTTGAATCACTGGCAGATGCTCTCTCAGGTCTTGAAGAGTCGGGAGCTGAGGACAAAGTAGAGACGGGGCAGGCTAGAATACAGCGCAAGAGTTTGAAGAGTCGGCCAGGTGCAATGAAGAGGAAGGAAAAGCTAGAGAAGCTGGAAAAGGAAAGGTTTAATAAGAATCTGGTGCAGCTAGCAAGCACCTCGCAACCTGGAGCGGTACAGGACCGATGGACAGCATTAAAGAACCATTTACAGAGCACCATGGAGGTCAAACCAGAGTTCGTCAAGAAGGATGGCGCGACATGAGCGGTTTCGAGCACTTTTCAAACAATCTTTCGCCAAGCGCGACCTCGGGCATTTGGAGGTGAATACCCGTCCGGATATTGCTTTGCTCCTAGTCGTGGGAGCGAATCGAATTTTCGCATGAACGAACGAAAAGGGACATTAATTGGTAATGCCTGGCATGGTGCAGGATTTATAAAAACACATTGCATACTATCCCGAGCCTGTGGCATAGCGATGGGACTATGGCACATTGGGTGAACAATAAAGAGGTAACAAGTAGTATGTTATTAGTAGTACATATGCATACCTGCTCAGGTGTCTAGCAAGGTGTGGCCTGGCCAGGGGGCAAACAAACATTCATGTTTGATGGTGCTAGACCCCAAGCAAGTTCGAAAAAGATATTTTTCAAACAAGATAACAAAATCTGCGTTGCAATTTTGTAAAGCAAACATCAAATAGCGTTCGCAACGGCCATTTGTTTCCCGAGAATCTGGTTCTAGGCTTGTTCCTGTTGATCGACTAGGTCCCTAGAATATGACACCATAATTGTGAACAGCACTACTGGTACAAGATTGGACCGCACATAACTTCTGCGACAAGGCCGTTGTTGTTTTGAGTCAAACAAACGGCCAAGCATGGCAATGAATGCTTGGTGCTGCGCTACTTCTCTAGTCATCTATTTACAATCATTCTGTCGTATAGCTGAGTGGCTGAGCGCGACTTAGCTCGCGTGCTGTGTCGTCAAACCCTCCGTCAATTCTATTTTGCCCACACGTCGTCCCCTCTAGCCTTTTTTTGCCATACATCATCTCTTTCCTTCAGCGCCAAACAACTCGTATTACCGGCACCGATCACGAGCATGACGGCCGTCGCAATAGCGGCATCGGGCGCCGCGCGACTGGCGAAGTACCCAATGCGAAGAAACCACGATCACGGCCTCTGACATCCTTTCGCGATCACTTACCATATCCAAATAGCTCGCTCTCCCTAGGCTCAGGGTCTTACTCGGTGGGTAGTATGGAAATCGAAGTCCCCGTCGAAAATCCATACAGTCTCGCACATATCAAGAGATGGGAGGCACTTACTGCAACTTGAGACTGTTTTCTTCACGTTATACTATTCTGCTGCGATTGGTAGTGGGTCAGACCCAGCGCCCGGGGGGCGAAAGAAATAGAGTCGTGCGACGTGGCTGCCACGACCTAGAGTAGAAACTGCGAAAGGATACGCAAAGTTTGCTGGGTTGCCTGATTGGGCTGGCATTGGTCTTGCTGGCGCGACAACAATGTTCACTAAACTCCGCGCATTTCGAAATATTCCACCGGCAGGCATTGGCCACCTGAAGGGGACTCGAAGCAACGCGGATACAAAGTGAAGAATCAACAGGGTCTGCCTCTTGAGGGCTCACATCGCGAGCCTATATTTCCTTTGTTAATGTTTAGTCACGGTTTGGGAGGGTTGAGGACCGCATATAGTAGCTTGTGTACTGAATTTGCGAGCTACGGCTTTGTCATTTGTGCCGTGGAGCATAGAGACGGGAGTGGACCACGGAAATTCATAAATCACCCCAGGCGAGTGAATAAAAGTGATCATAAGGAAAGTGAAAACTCTAATAGAGAAGACTGCGAAAGCGATCCTACTTACGAAAAGAATCATGAGAAGTGGATGAATCTCGATCACACCCAGGAAGAGCTGAAGCAAGGGTATCATCATATGGTATGCAGTCTCTTCAAAGAGCAATAATGACACTCAACCGACCGCCATAGGACTATACTTTCCCCAAGAATAATCCCAAAGATACATCTCCAAACAACGAGCTCGGTGTCGACCGAGAGCTCCGAAATGCTCAAATCGAGTTGCGGCTTTGCGAGCTAGAGGAAGCGTACCGCGTGTTGAAAATAATATATGCTGGTGCTGGTGATCAGATCGCGCAACAAAACCTCCGCGGTAAAGGTTACATTGGGGGTAGCTCCATTGGGTTGGAAGGCGTTGACTGGGCTCAATGGAAGGACCGATTCTACGTTGAGAAGATGACAATGGCCGGCCACTCATTTGGTGCTGCAACGGTTGTTGAAGTACTCAGACATACGGACCGCTTCTAGAACGTATAAGCCGGAATAATTTACGACGTTTGGGGGTAAGACTTGAAAGCTAACGAACCGATAGAGCACCTATCAAGCTGCTAGCAGACGATCCGAAACACCGAAACCACTTGCCTCTCCTTGGTATCAACTCAGAAGCTTTCATGTACTGACAATTGAACTTTGATGCGGTTCAATCTCCCATGAAAGAAGCCAGCGAACATGGCTCTCCAGCCTACCTCCTGACTGTCCGTGGTTCAGTTCATATCACGCAATCCGACTTCTCGATCTTGTACAAACACGCATGTTCTTTCTTTTTGAAGTCTACAGTTCATCCGAACCGTGCCATAGACCTCAACATCTCGTACGTGCGGTCTTTATATCGTGCTTCTTGTATTTACCGACACCATTTCATAGTGCTAGTCTTGAATTTCTGTGTCTCGTAATACCATCCTCTGGTAGTAGCAAGACCATCATTAATCGTTACATGGCCGACGAAGCGATCCTAGAGAAAGAAATGATAGACGAAGTCCCGAATGATAATCGTCCAGATGATGAATGAATAGCTGCAAGGCTCCAAGTTGATCACGAATTCAAGCGGAGAGTGGCTGCCGGAGTCCAGCGCAAATTCAAAAGAAATTTCCAAGGTGGTATTGGCACAGGATACACCACATCGGATGAAGTATGGAGTCATTACAAACCCACTCAGGAGCAGCTTGAAAAATGGATCGCTGAGGGCAATGGCGAGAACAGGATTGACGAGCAGTCCGCATTGAGTGGGGAAGGGGGAGATTCCGTAAACCCCATTGCTAGCAACTCAGACCTGAGTCGGATTTCCTGCAAAGACGGTGAGGCTATATTGCTCAGTGATGATGATGAAGAACATGGTGATGATGGCAATGAGACGACGGCTTCCCAGAGCGACGGATATAGTCTAGAAAACCCATTGAGGGGGTCATTCACAGACACGACAGGATGACAGTGCAACGAGGTCAGAATCGCCTAATGCGTCGGCCGCTGTAGGACGCGGCACATCAAACCATACTCCCCGGACACATAGCTTGGCGTGCTTCCCGCGCTTAGAGAAGGTCCCCAGCAGCAATAGATGGGATTTTAGGGCTAGATCGTAGAATAAAATGTTACTAGATGGGCATCTAAGTGTGTAGCATGATCTTAACGTACTTGATCGTTGCCCTAAAGCGGTAATTCGACAGCCTGTATATTTGTAGTCACTGTGGAGTCATGAGACTAGCGTAGCCTGCCCGCCGTATCGGCCCATGAAGAATTAGATTGAACCAAATGCATGTCAGCAGGCCGACTCAAGGGGCGCGACTCTCGGCATGCAAGTGTCGGCATGGCTGGTACAACTGTCACGTGATGGCGACCGAGGCGGAGAGAGTTTGTGTTTAGTGATCAGCGACCGTGCCCTGTCAAGGCATCCACATTGCGAACCCTGCATCTCAAACCCAAGCTTACTTCCCTCTGTGTCACCTCTTTTCTGATGTGTTAACCTTCACAGAACGTACCTAGGTGGGTACTCATGGCGTAACGATCCTGCAATAGCACGTCAACTATTCCCAAAGCAGTGGCGAAATCGGTCAGCCTGGGCTTGGTCAGCTTGCGGGGATGGGGCATCGTCTGCCGCAACCAGTCTGCTGCATCCCTGTGAACGCCGACGGCTTGTGAGCTGAGTTGAGGCGTTCTGCCTGCTCCAGCTGCTGGATTTGCTTTTAATAATTATTGAGTCTGCGTCACTCTCCCCTTTCAAGGTGTCCGGAACTCGTTTCACATATTTATGATCAGTGTTCACTCATCGTGGCTGCAACACGGCTCGGACGATTACTTTCCACACGTCTTCTATTTGCTACCATTAGAAAATAATAGTGGCATTGAGGCTCGATACGTTGCTATTGGTCTCAGCACTGGCCATCATATAGAGGCTTGAGCGATAGCCAGCCTATGGTCATGGGCAGTTCAGATTCCGATGGGCAAGGCCCGGCGAGAAAAAGATCGCGTGCAAGCACAAATGCAGGGGATAGTTCGGGCAGTGCCAAAGAGGGTAAGAAAGCAAGAGGACGACCTAGGGTTGATACACAGGATGCTACACCTGCGGATGTGAGTTGTATCACGTGTCCAAATCGACTGAGTCCTTATGAGTGTGACAGAGGCGAAGAACACAGATACGTCTAGCGCAACGAGCGTATCGACAAAGAAAAGAAACAACAATTTCATCGCTCAAACAGGAAGGCACTCAGCTGCAGACCATCATTGAGCAGATGAATAAGACATTTGTACAGTTCAATAATTCGGCACTCAAATCCGGTTTGCTGCAGTTGAACCCAGAATTGGCGAAAGAGCTGGAGAAGGCTTCTGCGACATTTAGTACGCTGGCTAAGAATGCCATCGACTTTGAGCGTAATGACGAGGAACACGGCGAGGGTGCAGAAGTGGAGGCTGAGTCCAATCCCAGTCAAGCGCAGCAGACGATCACTTCGTAAGTAGCCTTTGATTAGTGGAAAAACGCAACCTAGTGTAGGCGATGTCTAGACTTCACTATGTGGCTCTTCGAGCCAGTCGGGGTCTCCGCACCTATGCGGAGTGCTTTAGATCTCAACATGAACTCTCTGTGTGTACACACAACCAGCTGACTGAACGCGTAGACCAACTCGGGAACATGAAAACATAGGATGGCGCTACTCACCTATACTAGATCAACCTAGGAATCATACTACTGATCTGTTGCAACCGCGATATCAAACGGGCAGCTACTTCCAAGACACTCTTGGAGAGTATTCACGGCAGAGCAATAGCCTAGTCCCTAAACGACAATTTACTATTGGTGGGATCCTGAATCAATCAGCAAATCCTTTGCAATACCAGTCTGCACCTACAACATCACTACCAGAGCCACTTCCATTCGGCTTGGTAGATATACTCAGTCATCAGCATGCACCCTTCACACCACCAAACCCTCAAGTCTTCTCTGCCCATATACCAACACCAGATCTCACTCCGCCACCGCTAAGGCTTCCTACACCGCCTTTACCAAGTCTAACGAACAAAACTCTCGCCCCTGTATTCACATACAGTCACCAGGAAACCACCTTTGCGCGTCGCCTGACACGTGCTGGGATCGAAACTGCCTTTCACTTCCTTAGTACCGCGCATGTTCGGCCATCTGCTATGAGTTACGTGTTCAAGCTCTCTTTGCCTTTCTTTACACTCGATCAGCTCCGAGAAAAGTTCAAACTGATACTGTCACGCTCTGTCCACGAGGACCTGGATTTCTGGGAAACGCCGTTCGTCCACATCGGCGGGTCAGGTACCCACTATCCCCGCAAAGATGCATACGGTAATATAATTCCAAGGAATAGTAGCTCTTGGTCTGTCAGACAAACGGGCCCGCGAGAGAAACACATGGTGAAGATGGACAGTGCGGATGATGGTGTATTTCGTGATCACCCAGTCGATCTCACAGAATTTGAAGGGGAATGGTTCGATTCATATGACGTCGCAGGCTACTTGGAGGAGCAATGGGGCTGTACCCCAGACCCAAAGCGCTCTTTTGCGGAGTGCTTGATTGATGACGATGAGTCGGAATCAATATCGCCCCATGACCGAGGAGAGCGGCGATCGTCAGACGAGTCGCTCGGAACTCTGAGTCTGACTCAAACAAATTCGAGTGCGTCAAGCGCATCGTCGACACATCCTGGTAAGTGAGAAACTTCTTGATATACCTTACTACAAGGAGCTTCGCACTGACCGAAATTTTCTCAGTAGGCTCCTTCACACCATCAAATAGCGCATTTAATACTTCTAACGCAACTTTTGGGATCAATATGGCCTTTCATAATCCTCCCCTTTCACAAACTAATGATTTCTCCAAATTCAACAATATCGACCTATCGTTCGATCAGACTTTGGGTTTAGACCTCGCGCCTGGATACGACTATGGTTTCCCAGTCGACAACAATTTCGCTGCCGACATGGATCTAGGACTGGGTTTGATGGATATGAGTGCAGTAGAGCTAATACCAGTCGTGAAACAGAAGAGGAAAAAAGTTGCTTGGCTGGACACCAACATGCTTGTTGACGGTTAGTATTCCTTGATATCAACGTCAATTGACGTCCTATCACAGTGCTAACAGTAATAGAACTTATCAAACATAGCGTATGTCTTGGGCGTGCACCCGGATTCAGGAGAAAGGACGTGGATATGGCAGTGAAGAAGTCGTTGGGGTCTTCGTGCTGATGACGCTTACCCAAAGCGACATATGTGTTTTAGACAGGACTTCTAGGTAAGCTGGTCACCAGTGAGTTACTTGCGAGTTGTGTCAAAATAGTGGCATAGTAAGTAAAGGTATTGGCAACCACGGCCACGTTTCGGATTCTTATAATATATGAAGTAATTATATCACTCAAAACTATCCCTACTCGAGTGGCAAACGTGCGGTGAGGGCAGAGGGCGCGGGGAGAGATCACGTGTGTTAGCGCGCTTTGCTAGCCGACAATCAGAGGTCAAAGACCGCCCAAGCTGCGGCAACCAACGCTGGAACACCTACCTGCGTCCCCACAACCACGAGTTGAGGGCACCCGCAATCGTCGTACGAGACCCACCTTCTGCGCAACTTGTATCCGTAGCATACTACCAGAAGCGCAAAAGCTTCCTGGCGCACGCGCAGCCGTTACTCTTGCCATCCCAAGCGCTGGCCTTGCCTTGCCTCAATCCCATCATCCGCACACAAGCAACCGTCGCAAGCCACCGCGCCACCTCTGCAATCCGTAAAGCCATCGCAGTATATCAGTTGGAGAGCCGAGAACCGCCGCGATGTCCAACATAGTCGTAGTCAGTAGTCCCCAAGCGCGCTGCCGAGGCCGGCAACCCAAGTGCAAGCACGCTGACCGCGACTTCTAGGGCGCCGTCTACCAACAGATCATCGACAAGGTGGTCCAGGCCTCGGCGAATGACTTCGATGAGTTCGGTGTGGATCAGTCCACGCTCGAGGAGATGAAGCAGGTATGTGATGGTGACTGCCTAGCCGCAGCGCAAAGCGACATCGCACCTCCCCAAAGTCACTGCACCACCGCTCCCGTGCCCCTTTCACGTCTCGACTCTTTTTCTTTGCGTTAATCGTTTTTTTGGTCCATGGTCTTCGCCGCGGTGGAGTATGGCGCGATGCAGCCTGCTTCGTGGTGATGGCTGGCCGAAAGCGGGGCTGAGTTGCCGGCTGGCTTCGCAGGTTCGGGGCGCCCTGAGTATTTGGGTCACTTTTATAGCCCCTGCTCAGCTGCGCACCCCGCCAAGCCAAGACGCATCACTGCCCAACATGGCATAGTCAGTCACGTGGCTGTTGCCTTTCCCAACCATTTGCTCTGTCTATCCACACATGCTGACATGCTTTAGGGCTGGCAAGAGAAGCTGTCTGCTCTCAAGGTTGCACAGTTCCCGTGGGATCCCCAGCCAGAACCGGTCCGCCAGCCGCCCACTGTGCCGTCCAATGTCAAGGCAGAATCGGAGCATCCACCCGTGCCGGCCCCTCAGGACTCGCTGAACTACTCCAATGTGCCAATCAAGTCTGAAGGTGGATACCAAACATCTGTTCAGCCATACGCACACGGCCAGACTGCTAATGGCGGTAACTATACAGGCGGCTACGGCCAAAATGCAAACTTGGCAACCCAGCGAGCACAGGCTCTTGTGGACCAGCGTGTGGCGCAAACTGGCATGCAGCCACCCCATCTGAACTTTAACAATATGCCGCAACAAGGCCAACACCCTCAGATGCCCATGCAAGGTCAGCAGCAGCGGATGATGGCAGCCCAGCAACAACAACAACAGCAGCAGCAGCGTCACCCTCAGCAAGTACCGCAGCAGCGTGCACCTCAAGGGCATGTCTACAACTCGCAGACTGATGGGACTGGCGACGCGCTAGCTGACTGGGAGGCATTCAAGGCGGCGCGAGCGGCTTCGATACAGGATGAAGCAGGCCGTCTCGCCGCTGACCAGTTCATGCGCGCTCGTATTGATGCCATGGCCATGCGTCAAGACAGTGGTCTAATGGTACCTCTTGACTCTATGCCAAAGGGCAAAAAGAGGAAAGCAGCCATCAGCGTTCTACAAGCTGAAGCTGCCGAGGGCTCATCAAGTGAACCCGTGCCCGGCCGTTTCGACGGCGACGATGATGCCAAAGAAGAAGATCCAGATGATGCCATCAACTCCGACCTAGACGACCCAGAAGACGACTTGAATGACGGCGAAAACAGCGATGACGAAATGGTCGATTACATGCTCTGCGTCTATGAAAAAGTCCAACGCGTCAAAAACAAGTGGAAGTGCACCCTCAAAGACGGCATCCTCACCACCAACAAAAAGGAGTAAGTCTACCACTCACACCTCACACCTACTACGCCACAAACTAATACAGCTAGATACCTCTTCCACAAAGCAAATGGTGAATTCGAATGGTAGTTGATATACACAATCGCTTACCCACCCCCTAGCCGACCTCGAGTTCTAACTTCATCCCCTCAGCTACAACGTTGCCCCCCCCCCCCCTTCCCCTTTTCACGCTGGTTCCCATCTTGTATAACACGTCTCGTCTCCGTGGACGCGCTATCGTCCTCGAAGCTGGCTTTTCCCTTTGCGGTCCGCGCGACGAGCTACAGACTGCTAATGCATTGTTTCCGCCCTTGGTGGCGGATTGGTTTCGGGGCGTTATGAATGCTTTTTATTGCAAGGTTGGGATTTGGCTGCGCTATAGGGAGGAAGGTGAAGGTGGGGATGGGCGAGGAGTGAGTAGTTTGAAGGGAGATATCTTGCTTGCGCGATGGTCTGTCACCTAGTTAATAAGAACTATACACGTTTCCAATGAGATAACATGCCCCAGCACCACACAAGTCTCTCTTATTCAACCCCAATCTAAATCTTCGCCTTCTCTGTCGCCGCCTTAGCCCGTCCCCCCGGATCCACCTGCATCCACCACGGATACGCCCCAATCCTCGTATTCCCCATCGTCCCCGTAAACGCCGCCTGCCTCTTCTCCAAAAACGCCTGCACGCCCTCGGTATTATCCCTACATAGTCAGTCCCACCATCACACCCAACAACAAATCACTCACCGCGACCCAAACATGTCATATATGACCCGGCTATCCAGCAAATGCTGCCCCTCGGCACTCCCCGCATCCCGAAACATAAGCTCCTTCATCAAATACGTCGACACACCACTCGTATTCCTCACCACCTCCTCGGCCACCCGCAGCGCCGCAGGAACCACCTCCTCCGCCCGCTCCACCAGCTCCGCAAACAAGCCGCTAAACACGTCCGCATCCGCGCGGTACGTGGCGCCCGTGGTTACCGCGGCCATGGCGCGCGAATGCCCAATGAGCCGCGGCAAGAAATACGAGCTCGCGGCTTCCATGACGAGGCCCCGGCGCGCAAACACGAAGCCGATTTTTGCGTTCCGGTACGTGATGCGTAGGGACATGGGGAGCGTGAGCGTTATGCCGATGCCGACGGCGGGGCCTTGGAGTGCGGCAATGGATGGTTTGCGGCAGTGGAAGATGGAGAGTACGGCGCGGCCGCCCCTACGTTAACTCTATTAGCACACACACACACACGGGCACCGCTTTCCCCTTTGCTGGCTGCCATTTGCGCGGCGGTTACGTACCCGTCTCGATGCGCCGATGCGCCCTCCCTCTCCCCCTCGCTGCCCGCGCCAAACCCGGCGTCTAGATCTGCGCCTGCGCAGAATATGCGGCCGGAGCCAGTGACTACGATGCATTTTACGCGGTCGTCGATGTCGAAGAGTGCGTATGCGGTTTGCAGTTCTGCGCGCATGGTGTCGGTGAAGGCGTTGTGGTTGTTTGGGCGGTGGAGGGTGAGGATGATGATGGAGGGGTTGGGCGGGTGGTGCTGTGTGCGGATCTGGGTGAAGGGGAGGGTGTCGTAGGAGTTTGGGAGGGGGAGAGGGGGTTGAGGGGGCATTTTGGGGGGGTGGGGTTGATAGGTTGGTGGATGGTAGGAAGGAGTGTGTGTTAGGTGTAGGGTTGGTATGGGACGTATGGAACGAGGTCAATGGATCTGGAAAGGGAAAGGCATTTTTCGGGCTGGGTGGTTGTTTTGAGGATGGAGGCGTACAGGCTATATGGTTGGGGTGCGGAGAAAGAGACCTCGGCAGCGTGTTGAAGGTCGACGTCGTTGGGTGGTCGCCGGCTTAGCTAGATGTAGATAGCCGATGGGTGGACTAAATACGTTTTGGACTACACTTGAACTTGAATCTTCATAATGGTGGGCTAATGAAGAGATTAACAATGATTCAAAATGAATTGGGTATTGACAAGTGTAGCTTATTGAACATAAGTAGCAGCTTTACGAAAATTGACTAGAACTCGTCTTGATACCTTACCACAGAGACACATCGAGGCGCGAATTCCGTCCTACAATCTCTTCAGTGCACAGGAAACACTCAAATATCTCCACATTCCCTTGTATGAACCTCGAAGACCGAAGAAATCCACAAACACCACACCCTCATAAATCACTCCTCCCCACTCAAATCGAGCCCCGATCAGACCTTCTCAGGATCATTAATACCTCCATTCGTAATAATATACGTCGCTTCCTTTTCCGGCATATCTATCACACCGTTAGTACTCTTCACCGCAAGACCATCACCATCCACGCACCTGGAGAGTCCTGGATCTTCGCAACACGCTCCTCGCCCCTACCCTTGCGAAGTAGAATGCGTGTGGCAGAAGCATGGGCGAGGATGTGGCCGCCAACAGGCTTGCGGCCATCGGCACTAGCAAACAAGGCGCTTGCTCCTGGGTCGCTCTGGACTTGATTGGTCATGAGGACTGCGACATTGAATTCTGGGAAATGTTAGGAATCTAAAAGGTGTCTTTACAGTGGGATATGCTTGCCTTCGGCTATATGGGTTAATTTAGACAGGAACTGGTTCAGTTTCTGCTGGCGCTCGTTCAACTCTCCCCGGCCGGTGTAGTCGACTCGGAAGAGAGCCATGATGCTGTCGATGATGAGAAGGCGGTACTCATTGCCAACGAAGAACTCGGCGACTTTATTCAAGAGCTCCATCTGATGCTCGGAATTAACAGCACGAGCATAGGTAATGTTGTCCTGGGCTGTATCGTGTCAGTCAGGATCAAAAGACACAAATGTATGCACCCACTAGCCTCTGGATCAAGACTGAAACGCTCAGCAATCTGGGTGATTCGCTCTGGCCTGAATGTGCCTTCCGTATCTATTATCAAATCTTCAGTGGATGTAGGACGCAGCCCACTTCTTTGACGTACCGATATAAGCCACCTTGCCCTCAGCACCACCCATATCCTTTGGCAGCTGCGCAATAACCGACATGGTATGTGAGAGCTGGGTTTTCCCGCAACGAAACTCACCAAAGACCTCACTGATGCTCATGGTCTGGAAACCGCTGTGACGAATAAGCAACATGTCAATACCGAATCCTTGAAAGACACTCACCCTCCTAATATCGTATCAAGCTGCTTGCTACCAGTCGAAATCTTTAGCACGCGTTTCCGCTGCTGACCAAGCGCGTGAGCAGTCTGAAAGCCGCCGCCCGCAGGCTAAGCAAAATTAGCATGCCCCCCAGTGCAACGGTGACAGAAACCACCTACCTGGCACTTGGAAATGGCGTCCTTGACCTTGTCGACTTTGATCTCACTGAAGCCCTTGATCTTCAGCAGATTGCGACGCGTAGCCGAGTGCACGGAAGCAATGGTGTAATAGCCATTAGCTTTCAGCTTTGCGATGTCGACTGCCCCAATGCCGTGGGCTTGGATTGCGTCAATGTCTACGATGAAGCCATCCTTGGCAAGTCAGTCAGGTAGTTTTGTGGGGAGAGTATCACGTACGTCGTTGTTAGAATCGTCGCTTGCTACTGAAGAGGGGGCCATTGTTTGGATAGGTGGGGGTGATGGTTGGTGTGGTAGGATTAGAAAACGAATGGAATGGGAAACGCGTGCAGGATGGAAGATTGTGAGAGTCTAGATAATGGAAAGAGCAACGTGGTGACACGCTAAACGCGAAACCACGTGCGTGTGTCTGAGGAAGAAGGCGCCATGGAGCTCATGCTAGTCTTGCTGAAGGATATATCAGCCCAGGCTGAGCAATATATGGTCTAGAGGAAGTGAAGAAGTCTACCTTGGGCTGACTCCCGTCAAGAATGCTCCTCAAACATAGGAGACCGCTTGGACACTGGATATCGTGGAATACCAAAGCAGAGTGAAAGTGGAAAACGAGACATGCAGCATAACAGCGTTTATTTGGAGTTATATGGTCTGATATACAGGTAGCATATGCAGGGCAAGCAAAGAAACTAAGATAAAATCCAACAGGTGCCGACTCAGCCCCGACAAACACACAACGTCCCCTTCATTCCTCCTCCATACCAGCTCAATCCCCCTGATAAACTTTCCACTACCAAACCACTACAGCCGCCTTCCAGACCCCGGAAGATTCCCGTCTATCCAAACAGCTCCGTCCCAAGTGCCCGTGGGCAGCAAAGTTGGAATGCGTGCAAAGAAGTAGAACCACCGTCGCAAATCGCCAAGCCGTCGTCTGATTGAAAAAATGGTAGAAAGGTAAGTATGGGATATAACGTTTTGGGTATCAGCGTTGGAATCGTGAAAACTTTTCTCTGGCTCGATCGTGAATGCGTGAGTTTGCCGGAATGATACTGAGAGGCTAGGAAACGATTGTGAGTGCGCGATAAAGTGTAAGAAGATGGTGAAGAATATGCTATGAACGTTGGTGTTGACATTGCGATTTTATACGCAACGAGACACCGGGCGAGGGGTGTATTGTATGTGGTATTTAGACAACAGCCGTGGGTGCGACCGACTGCATGGGGGCAGCAGGGGCAGGGACGGAGTCGCCGTTCACTTCAGCTTGCGTGCACTCGCGAGAGATATGGCCGGTCTCACCACAGCGATAGCAAGTCTTGCCAGTGGTGTTTAAGCCAGCCGGGCCGCCGTTGGGGGCTGTGCAGTCGCGAGAGATGTGGCCTTGCCATGTTAGATGATGGATAAACTAGACTGGTTGTCCGCACTCACCAAGCTTGCCGCAGGCATAGCACTTCATGGCTTGGGCCTGGCAGTCACGGGCAAAGTGGTTCGGCCCGCCGCACTTGTAGCACGTGGCAGCACGAGCACCGCCAGCGAAGCCACCACGGAAGCCGCCGTACGCTCCACGGGAGGCGCCTGCTCCACGGCCCATTCCAGGGGTGGGGCAGTTGCGAGCAAGATGGCCAGCGAGGCCACACGAATAGCATCGTCCGCTGGTGCCAGCACCGCTCAGTCGCAGGGTTGGGCAGTCGGCCTGGACATGCCCAAGACCCTGGCAGTGGTAGCACTGCTTTGCTGTCCAGCCGTCAGCCAAAGTGCTCGTCGAGGCGCGATGCCAGGGTACGTACTCTCGGTGGTGCGAGGGTGCGGGCATCCGTTCGACTCATGGCCCGGTTGCTTGCCTGGAGGGGGTCAATATGGCGCATGGCCGGGTGGTGGTGGTGGCTCACAGTTGTAGCAGAGGCGTTCGCTGGAGGAGCAGACCTCTGTGCTGAGTCAGTCGCGTGCCCGCCTGCAACCTGTCGCGCAAGCCTGTCCTGTGCTACTCGATGCAGGTACCATGGTCAGTGGTCCCTACGCCGCGCAACACAGGCAGTGCACGAGGAGAGCTCACCCGCATAGTGCCCGACATTGCCGCACTTGAAGCACGCGCGGCGTGAGAGCGACGACATGGTGCAGGTTCCTCGGCGTATATCTGGGCGGGTGTGTGAGTATGGATCACGTCGTGTCTACGAGCTACGAGTGGCAAGCGAGTGTGGGGTCTTCGAGTCGCATGGTGGATGGTGAATGGTGAATGGCGGCTGGTGGCCGGGCATGGATGGAGGCGCGCAAGTACCTTCTTCGTTCGCTTCGCTGCAACTTCAACTTCGACTTCTTCAATCCCTTGGCCTGTCGTGCTCCGTTAGCCGCCGCCCAAACAGAAACTTCAACCCTCTCGAGGGGCACCACGGGAATACGCTCGTCTCCATGCGCGGGAAGCGCGCGTGTCTGCCGCGGGGGCGCAACCTACTGTCAAGCTTCCAGTCCTTTCCCTCACAGCAGCGACCTTCCTCCGAGAACGTAGGATGCGTGATGAGCGAGTTTGCAGGTTGCAGGACAGAATGCTTGGGGTCCTGCAACAAAAAGGACCTTTCTGATTGCACCTGGGCCGTGCGTCCGATTCCGAGGTCTGCAATGTCATGCACTGGCGAACAGCCCTAGCAGTCCAGATGCGCCCGGCCCGCAGGAACAAAGGCTTTGCCACGTTCATGCTAGAGCCTACCAGAATCTTGCCTGAGCATGCCCGCCGCTGTCAGCCCTTCGCCTGCTCTGTGTTTGGCTGTGGCTTCTTTTCTGCTCTCCGCTTCTGCCGCCGGCCCTCCACGCACGAGACAATCGCCAAACTCGTATCTGCGGGGAAACACATCATCGACAAATGCTCAGAGCGACACGTTGTTAGAGCCAAACTCCTAGAAAAAGGGGGTAGACTATGTGGATGGACGACTTCATCATCTGACCTGGAGCAGAAATTAGCGGCCGTCACACGCTGGGTTCCTGCATGAATGACCTGACCATCGGATAAATTACACCCCTAGTTGCGTCTTCGTTTCTTATGCCTTTAGACAGCGTCATATCATTTCTCATTTTGTTCTACAAAGGATACTCCTAAATTTTGGACGGCACCAGCTTCCGTGCCTAGGCTTTCCAGGATACTCCAATCTTCCATACCGTACTCCAAGATTCAGGAGCGGTATATTTTCAAAATGCGGCTCCTTCTAGTCTTCAGACTCGATCACGGCCGGGGCTTTCACCGTGCGGTTTGAGAGGAACTCGAGGCCTTCACCACCCTAGTAGAACAGGTTAGCGTGCTGTAGATGAAGCAGGCGATTGAAACAACTTACATAGGAGATCAATGGCGACACCTCAATACCATCCTGCTGCTCCTCACTAACAACAGTCGCGCCAGCAGCTTGCACCCACTTCTTACCCTGGGTCATGATGTCCTGCTTGCTCGTGTCGGGGTCATCTTCACCAGTGCCGCGTGCATTCTTGAGAGGACTGAACTCGTCCTCACGCTTGACCTCCATGCAAGCAAATTTATCAAGAGTCAAGAACGGGAAGCAATCAAACACAAACTGCTCGAGTTTGATGCCATTGGGCTTCTCTGGCTTGACTGTCTCGCCAGTCTCGGTGTTGACGAATGGAATCTTTTTGCGGGCAACGTGGTGAGGTAGCTTCTTTGCCCATTCTGGAATGGACTCGAGGAAACCGTATGAGTAGTAGTGGTTGACAATGTTTGCTGCACGGAACTTGAGAAGGTCTGGGTTCTTGGAATCCTTTGCCTCTGCATCCGCCGCCTCGATTTCTGAGTACTCAACAACGTCTGGCTTGCCGTTCTTCTGTAAGATGAGACCAACAGACTCTTTGGCGTTTCGCTTTCGCACTACCTTTGTGGCGATGTCGACGTTCTTTGAGGCCGAGAAGCCAATGAATGCTGGGTCGGCGACCTTGACCAAGCAGTTATCGACACAGTAGGCGTGGATGTGCTTGATTCCACGCTTTCCCATATCTCCTACCACTCCCGACTGGATGAGCGCTTGGTAGAGGCCTCCGTTGCCATCTGGAGCTACAGCAACCTGTTTGTGATTAGCAGTGGCGAATGTAATGGTCGGAAGTCAATCTACCTTTGACTTGCTCTCAAGCAAAATCTTGCCCTCATTCGAGATGCAGGGGAGGACACCTTGTTCAAAGATGACAACATTCTCCTTCTTTAATCCGAAGTAGTTGTTCTCCTCGAAGAACTTGGCAGTAGGCCCTCGTGTAGGCCCACTAGTCATGACGTACCAGGGCACTGTGGCGTTCTCCTTGCCGTGCTTCTTGGCTGCCAGCTGTTCGACCTTCTTGATCCTCTCACCCTGGAGCTGGAACAGCGACTTCTTGCTCGGCAGGCCAATATCGAAGCAGCCCTTTGGTAAAGAGCTACCCAATCGTGTGCCCTGGCCACCTGCCATCAAGACAACCGCCACTTTGTTCTCAGCAATCAACTCCAGGCCGCTGTTGTACCATTTGTCCAAATCCTCCGCCTTCGAGTCGAGGACTGATGAGGTGGCATTTTCGGGGAGAGGCTCGATCTTCGACTCTTCGGATTCGGACTTGACGGGCTTGAGTGCTCGATCAGTGATCTCGTTGATGTAGTCGGGGTTGAAGTTGCTCAGTTGCTCGTATAGACCAGCCTTCTCAGCTGTTGACAGCTTGTCATAAAAAGCAAAAACCTGCTCCTGGCCAGCCTTTGAGTATTTGGACTTTAGCTCATGGAGCTGCTCTTCAGTGGGCTCCTTTGCTGGAGTACCCTGATTAGCATTGGTAATGTGGAGGGCCTCCAGGGCACTGTTGATAGTCTCCTTGACGGCTTCCATGGTGGGGTAATGTGTGAGAGCGGGGTAGGTAAGAATGTATGCAGACGCAGAATTGGCTTGGTGTAAAGTGCGGGAGGAAAATGGAGAACAGACGACAAGATTCTCAAGCTGTTGAGGTGTAGATATTGCTAAACCTTAAGTACTAGGCACAAAGCTCAGCTCTCAGCTGGGTTGCCCCACCATGCAGCATGAGCTCTCACCGCACGCCTCCCGCACGAGGCCAGCCAAGCCTCCACCTGTCAGCCACGACCAATCATCACCTAATTATAGGCGGCAAAACAATCGAATTCACCCTGGTCATCATGTTGCACTACGTGTAGAATTTATATCGAATGGATTCCATTGGTGATGATCGCTCCTGTATGCATTATCGAAAACGCCAGCGCCATCTAGACAAATAAAACATCCTCCCGCATCTGCATCCTCGCCCAACGCCGAAATCAGTTCACATCTGAAACCTATGCATGGCCGTTTGCGTCGCCATTGGGCTTGTTCATTTTCTCAGGCTGTTTTTCCTCAACCGGCTTTAGCGATTTGGCTGGTGCTGGGTTCAGGATGCGAGCGGCGTCAATAAGACCAGCATTGGGATTCAACTCGAGGCCAAACCCAGGCAAATCGAGGGTTTTCACGTCGAGGTAGCCCTTGGTTGGGATAGGCTCGTTCAAAAAGAGGTTGCCAAACACCGGCAATACCGACTTGCCGTCCGGAGAGTTCGCCAGGTACTCCTGGAATGGAGAGTTGGCTTGGCTGACTACGAAATGGTAGCTGTATGGACCGCTGGCATGCGGAACGACTGGAATGTCGTACGCAGCGGCCATGGCGGCGATTTTCAACAGCTCGGTCATGCCGCCTACCCACATGACGTCAGGCTGGAGTATGTCGAGGTTGCGGCCCTCGATGAGTTTTCTGAAGCCGTATCTTGAGTACTCGTGTTCGCCGGTGGTAAACTTCATCCTGGGGTGAGCGCGCTTGATCTGTTCGAAGCCATCTGTGTCGTCAGGCGAGAGACACTCTTCCCACCAATTTAGATTCAGGTGCTCTGTCGCTTTCACAACCTCGATAGTGTAGGAGACATTTAGAGACATATAGCAATCGACCATCAGAGGGAAGTCCGGTCCAACGCTTTCTCGGTGCTTGGTCAAGAATTCCACGTTCTTTTTCAAGCCCTCGACGCCCTCACCTGGGCCATAGGGCAGGGGAACTTTGGCTCCGAAAAAGCCCATTTCTTTTGCTGCCAATGGCTCGGGGCCAGTGCAGTAGAAGTTCAGTCTCTCTCGGGTTGCGCCACCGATCATCTTGTACACCGGCTCATTACGAATCTTGCCGAGAAGATCCCAAATCGCGAGATCAATGACCGAGATGACGGCGACTGGAAGACCCTTCCTCCCATAAAACATGGAGCCGCGGTACATTTGCTCAAACATGTGATTTGTATCTCGAGGGTCTGAGAATAGTCAGTGCCAATGCTAACAAAACACGTCAGTATCAATTGCAACCCACCTTTCCCAATCAGATAGCGAGTAAAATGCTCCTCTACCAACCAGCAAGCTGGCGGCCCACCGAAACCTGTGGCAAAACCTTCGGAGCCGTCGCTAGCTATCAGCTCGACACAGAAAGAACCCTGTAGCGAAACTTTTAGCACAGTTTATCGGGTTGAATGCTCAGTTACGCACGAGGACATTAATTCCCCACGAGGTTCTTGATTTGCGGTATTCTTCATATTGGCTCATGGGTGTGCTGATCTTGCTATCAATCAACCAATGCCCGCCCTCAACATTGTGATAGTCCTGGCATGACGTTAGCAGGGCATCCAACAACGCTCACGCCACAACATACCCCTCCAGAGCCAACACCTGAAGTTAGGTACGTTTTAATGGATTTAATGGTAGGAAATGCGCGCGATGCGCCGGAACCTGCTGTAGAAGACATGACGGCTGAGGTATTGGACAAGGACTGAATCACAATGCAGAGAGGGGCATGAGCAGCAAGTGAGATATGTAATATATGGTCACCTGAAGAGAGGCACTTCGGAAAATATCGCAAGCCATATTATTTCGGTCGATCTCGCTGCGGTACACAACCCGAACACATGCATTTCTCTGGCACCCTTGGCGATGAGTGGATCTCAGTCGCGTGGCAGCTCGGTAGTCAAAATCTCTGGATTCAATACCGCTGCCGAAGAGGTCTAATGCTGCTGTGTCAGCCATGGCTAGGTGGGCCAACCACTGACAGGACGCGGAAGAGCTCCTCTCTCGGTAATTACACCGGCACTGACAGGCTACTAATCGTGCCTAACCCCGCGGCGGATCCTCCATGTCTCGGTCTCTGCTGCGCCGAACAACACGCTGCACTGCATCGCCCGAGTCGCAATGGATGCAACTTCTGCTACCAACGTCCCTGCAGCTCTCCAGCAGGTTGCGAGCCCCAATGGAACCTCCAAATTCTCGCACCACTCTCCGGACGGCCATTCCTGGAGCGACGAGGGCTCTAGCGCGGATGACGCTGGGGACCGAGGCCCATCCGGCGCATCCAAAAGAAAACGGCCCTTGAGCGTTAGCTGTGAGACGTGTAAGACACGCAAGGTCAAATGTGACAGAGGCCATCCGGCCTGCGGCTGGTGCTTGAAGAACCACACCACCTGCATATATCTTGTATGTGTCTGCTGCGAGAAGTGGGGCGAGTCGACTGACACCGAAACAAGCCGAGGAAGAAGCCTGGGCTACGCGCTGGCTATGGGAGAGAGCTGGAGGCGCGTCTGGACAAGCTGGAATCACTCATTGCCCAGCAACAGACGCAGATCCATCAACTATCTGCTGCTTCTGTCAGCGCGGGGCCCTCTCCGCAAGAGGTGTCCTTCCGTAGTCCCTCTATTCTACAAACACCACACGTACCACGACATGAAACCGCCCTATTCCTCCAGAAACCCACGCCGACGTTTCCGTCCCAATCCGCTATACAGAGCCAATTCGGTGCTGGTGTCACAGACCCAAGGCCCACTCCATCGGTCACAGGGAATGGATACCACGGACAGCCGGAGGATATGCAGCAGGGCTTGGGTGCGCTTCACAGGGATTCTTTCGCGCCGTATAACGATCAATTCAATCCTTCCATGTCGCGAGCCCTAGGACCAACAGACGCAGACTTTCCTCCTTATGACTTGCTGTACGGGCTGGTCGACCTTTTCTTCAAGCACATCTATCCATGGTGTCCTATACTCCACCGGCAAACGACATTGAACTCGCTGTTTGGGGAAGCGAGTTTGGATGAGGCCGATCGCATCATTCTCCATGCAATTGTAGCAACCACGGTCAAGTTCTCGACCGATCAGCGACTAACTGCGGAGAAGCGGGCGCGCTACCACTCGAGTTCAAAATCCAAGGTCTTGCTATATGGCATCGAGAACAGCTCGGTGAAATCGCTTCAAGCGCTTGTGATTCTGGCTTTGGACGTGGTTGGCTGTTCGAACGGGCCGCCTGGGTGGAATCTGCTCGCGCTCATCACCCGTAGCGTGGTTCAATTAGGTTTATCAGTGGAAAGCCATTCGCCGGCTGTTGCGCCACAGTACGCGTCCATTTACACTCTGCGCGCAATAGTCTTACCCGAGCCCAAGGACTGGATTGAAGAAGAGAGTCGACGCCGGCTGTTTTGGATGATCTATGTACTCGATCGTTACGCGACTGTCGCGACTGCGTTTGAGTTTGCATTGGACGAAAACGAGATTGACCGGAGACTGCCATGTCGCGATGAACAGTACGCGCGGAACCAACCAGTTGAAACAAGATGGTTCCATACCTCGACTCGATCAGACTATAGTATGAATCGGCCGGAGAATTTAGGGGCTTTTTCATATTACATTGAAGTGCTGGGTATCTTGGCAAAGATACACAAGTTTCTCAAGAAACCCATCGATATCACTTCATTGTCGGATGTCGAGGCGTGGCAAGGGGAATACCGGGAGCTTGATAATTCGATTGAAGAGTGGAAGTACAACCTTCCGCAGGAATTCGGCAACTTTGCGAGGATTTTTGCGAAGCCTGGCATGAATCAGAATATCAGCAGTGGCTTGGTCATGCTTCACGCCGCTTTTTACACGTAAGTCATTTGTGAGCGCATTTTCAAGGGCATCCGCTGACTCCTGTAGCACCATCATCCGCCTGCACTCCTCTGCAGCATATCCAACCCACCGCTCGCCCATATTCACACCATCATTTAGTGCAAGCCAGAAGTGTCTCAGCGCCGTTGAGAACATCACCACACTGTGCGCATGTGTCCGCGACAACGGCCTCAGCAAACTCGGCCCACCATTCGCCTTCTCGCTTTGGGTCGCAGCCCGCGTCCTGCTTGTCCACGGCTCCACCATCGACCACCGCGTCGACACCTCCATCAACCTCCTCGTCAACACCCTCCAAGACCTCGGCCAATACTGGGAAGTTGGCACCCGCTACGCCAGCCTCCTCTCCCGCGTCCTCTCCGAGTATCAGGAATCCCAGCAATCCCCGCCCGGCTTGAATGGCGAGCGCGTAACCCCGTCCACGGTTAAGATCCTTGCGGATATGCGCAGGTGTGCGTTTGATCTCGACTTTCTGATTTCCCGCCAGCCGAAGCTTAATGCGAGGTTGCCAACTATTACGCCAGCGCGTACCCCCGCACCCAATGAGCTCGAGTATTTGGATGTTTTTGACTTCTTCAATATGCCGCGGCTGCCGGTGTCCATGGACGGCACGATGAACTATCCTGCCGCTGAGGGCATGCAGATTCCTGAAGGCGCATATGGGAACGAGTCGAATATCACTAATTACATGGTGGATGCCAGCTCGGATTGGTTTATGAAGCAATCTGCTTGAGGGAAGGGTCTGTATTTCCGCGAGAAGATGCGGGGTCCTATTTGTTGTGTGTTTTCAATTCTGTCAGATACCCTGTTTTTCTGTTGATAGCTGTCTCTATCGCTGTGGCGTTTCAAGGAGAATTGAGGTGTTGGTTGAATACTACGCAGAGACATAAGTGCATGCGACAATGCGTGTAATAAGCTCTATAAACCACACATTTGACTCACGACCAGGAAGTCATATCTAGCAAACTTATCTTGAGAAGCGCTGCATGCTACGCGATACCAATTCCGGAACCCCGGTATCCCACCGTTCATTCCGACGACAACCTCACTCCGATGCAGACACTTCGACGCCAACTCCAAGCAGTGACCGGTGAGCCCTTTTGCTGACATACTTCCTTGTCGCTGCGGTTTTGCCCGCTATTTGCCCGCTATTTTCCGTCGGATAAGGGGGGTCAATTCGTAGAAGTAAAGCTCCCGTGCTTTGGCACGAAGACGTAAAAGACATATCGCACTGGATATATATATATATATTACTTCCCCCGTCAAACGATCCCCTCGTCCCACCATTCCAACATGTCCGAACCCCACCACATCACCGTCCTCGGCGCAGGCGTCATAGGCCTGACAACCGCCCTCGTCCTGTCGCACACCTACCCCTCCGCACAAATCACCCTCGTCGCCAAACACTTCCCGGGAGACCGCAGCATTGATTACACGTCGCCATGGCAAGCCGCCCCCTATCTGTCTCCAACACCGCACCCAAAGTTAACGCCGCATCAGGGCAGGCGCAAACTGGTCCTCCATGGCCAACGACAACGGCCCGCTCGAAAAGCTCGATGAAGCGACCTTCAAGCGCTTTGGGCAGCTGGTCGATGGCGAGAGCGTGTGGGGGTGCAAAGCAGTGCGGAAAGGGGAGGGGAATGAAATGGGGTTGGGACGCATGGGTAGATTATCCTCCGTTTCGCTAATCTGGGTTGGAGTGAGAGTTACTGGCTGACTGACTGACTGACTGACGCTTGTGTACTGTAGGCATGTGGGCCATGTTCGACGCGCCGATCGAAGAGTCCGGGATTCTAAGCGCTGGCACGGGAAAAGTGTGGTACGACTCCTTAGTCGGCGGTCTGCGCTCTCTGCGCAGCGACGAGTTGCCTGAGGATGCCGTCTTTGGGCTCGAGTTCCCCAGCACGTTCCGCATCAACACCGCCGTGTATCTGGCCTGGTAGGCCGCGAGCAATACCGTGGACTAGACTGAATTGACGCTCAAAGGCTCCAATCCCAAGTCCTCGCCAGAGGCATCGTCCTCTTCCTCCGCCGCCACTTCGAATCCATAACCGCGGTCCTGGCCGCACTGCCGTCCACGAATATCCTCGTTAACGCCACTGGCCTTGGCTCCCTCGCCCTCACCGACGTCGCAGATACTAACGTCTACCCCACGCGTGGCCAAACACTCCTCGTCGCCGAACCCAAGGTCCCCATCAACAGAATGTATGAATTCGAGCGAAGCAACATGTATGAAGCACTGCGAACGCCTCCTTCCCCCATTCCTCCTCCTCTCCTCTCCTCTCCCCTCCCCTCCCCTCCACCACCCACACTAACCCTCCTCCCCACCCCCCTAGGTCCCTCCGCGCCCCAACCCGCCTCTCCCCCACCACAACCTACATATTCCCGCGGCCCCTATCCGGCGGCGTAATCCTCGGCGGCAGCCGCCAGGACCACGACTGGACCCCGACATGGGACGAGCAGCTAGGCAACGACATCATGCGCCGCTGCTGCGCGCTGGCCCCGGAGCTCGGCGCCCCGGAGGACCTACAGGTTATTTCAAAGAACGTTGGATTAAGGCGTATGTTTGTTTCCCGACCCCTGACGCCCCCCCCCCCCCCTTTTTTTTTTTTTTGGCTTGTTGCATGTGGAAGGTAGAGAGAGGATTGGGCTGATTTGATGGTTGCAAGCGTCGCGCACCGGCGGGCCGAGAATCGAGCTGGAGACTGGACGCAAGTGGAGCGTGCCGGTTGTGCATGCGTATGGGCATTCGGGCGCGGGGTATCAGGCTTCTTGGTGAGTGCTTTTTGTGAGCTTAGTAGTGGGATAGGGAATGGGGGGAGCTGATTTATGGGATAGGGGCACTGCGGAGCGGGTGGGCGAGTTGGTGCGGGGGGTGTTTGGGGGTGGCGTGGTTGCGAAGTTGTAGTGTGTGCGGGAAGCTGATTTCGGGCGTTTGCGAAACGGATTTGTGTTGGGGGCCAGCGAACTTATCTGGTTGGGGTGTTTTGTTTTTGGTGTTGAGAGGAAGGGGGGGGTTGGAAGTAGGTGACTTTCCCGTAGCTGACAAACGAAACTTGACCTTGAAACCGGGAAAGAAATTCCCTAGGTACAACAGTTGAGCCCTCCTGTGGCTATTTCATATTACTTATACCCCTAGATCCATCCAAATAAATCCCCATCTTAAAAACCCCACTTCCCCTTTACTATTACCCATCAAACCCCAAAATCCGATTCGCCTCCCCAACCGCCCTCTTCTCCCCCTCCCCCAACCCCTCCCCATCCCACTTTTCCACTCCAACCGCCCTCCTCCCTTCCTCCCCAGAAACATCACCCACCCGACCCCTCCCCAAAAACCCTTCCTCCCCCTTGCCCCCCCCAAAATCCGGCGCCGGCATACCACTCTCAAGACACTCGCGTGCTTTCAGCAAATACTCAGCATTTCCCGCGGTCAATGGACACGCGGGGATATACAGAACGCTGGAGTCCGAAGTGCCAGCGTGCACGGGGTCGACGGCATGAATGGTGTCGCAGTGCCAGGCGACGAAATCGCCTGGGTGAACGCGGGGGACGGGGGTCATGGCTTGGGCGAGGCGGAGGTGGGGGTGGAAGAGGGGCGTGAGTTCCTGGCCGTGGCCTGGGGACGCGCCGTGGAGGGCGGGGTCAGGCGTGGGGCTGAGGGACCAGTTGTGTGGGTGCAGGAACGCCGGGTGGGTGGGGTCGGGGTGTGTAGGAGAGAAAAACGGGCGCAGTAGGAAGTAGGCGGTTGCGTGTTGGAGCAGCGGGTATACCTTGAGCGAGCCCTCGCCGGGCGCCGTGTCGCTGAGCGCCAGCCAGCCCTGAAGCATGCGGAAGGCGCTGGCGGCGCCGACGCCGTTGTGCAGGTCTGCTTGGATGGGCAGCCGACAGCTCGATTCCCACGGGTCGTAGGCCTCCCAGTGCCCGTGGAAGACGGCGTCGTAGACGTGGCCTAGCCCGTACCCGTGCTCGTCCCAACGCTCGACGCTGCCGCCGTCGACGTGCGGGCCGAGGGCGAAGTGGGCGTCGCCCGGGAGGCGGATGCGCAGGCGGTCTGCGTAGGAGACGGGGCGATTGGTAGAGATGGGAGCGTGTGGATTTGCCGAGTGCCAGTGGCTCATGAGGAACCTTTGGGTGTGGAGGATGCGCGGGTGGGCACGGGCGTGGAGCTGGGGTTTTGCCCAGTAGAGTTCGAAGACTTGGGGGTTTGTCGCGGGGAAGCCTTGATGCGTTAGGCATGGCCGCCAATAAGATGTGCGAATGTGTATACCTTTTGTTTGGGGGTTTTGGCGGATGTAGTCGCGCACTTCTGCTTTCCATTGCAGGGCTTGGGATGGGGGGACTACGCCTCTTATTACTGCCACGCCTCGCTTTTTTAGTTCTGCGCTGAAGGACGAAGGCGCATCGCCGAGGTCCTTAAAGTCTATCTCTGGAATGGCTTTGGATCCGAGGTCGATGATGCGTGGAATCTCTTCTCGTAGCTCGCGCAACAAGCGACCCCAGGACTCTTGTACTTGGTCCTCGGATCCTTTGATTAGGCGACCTTTCAACTCGGCATACTCAGGCCCAAGAGGCTTGAAATTTTGCCCCGATAGCGAAGCAAATGCATCAGATATATCGCCCTCCCGTCGTCGTTGGGCGTGGGTCGCTGCGGTCCGAAGATGCGTTTTGAATTTATATGGGATTCGACTGGTCTGGAGAGCACGAAGAGAGGAAAACATGGTGGCCTTGTCTCGCACGACTATTGCGATTCCGATATCTGTTCGAACATGATGAATCCCCTCCCACGGCCGATTTCTTATATCTCATTTGTTCCGACGCAGTTCTGATAGTGAAGACTGATTCCGACGTTGAACTAGAGTTGCGCAAAGTAAGAAAGATTCGATACGGCGGAACCGCTGCTCAAAGCGGCCTGGCGGCGTCATACACTGAGCTTCCCCCGCAGTCCTCAAATTGCCCAAAGAAGCCATTCCGGCCAAGACGCCATTGCCAGCTCCAGCAATCTTAATCCAGTCCATACAACTCTCTCGAGTGGAGCGTGATATGGGCGGTAGTGACCAGGTAGAGAAAGGTCGCCTGGACTTGCCTCTATTTTCCATTCCTCAACACGCTCGTGACCAAGGCCCTACTCGTCTCCCCACCACCAGACGGGATAAAAGGCAGGCTGAATCGACGGCCCGCCGCTCCACTGACCGCCTTGGCCATCGTGAGCCCTGGCGGCAGAACAAGAGTCGAAGGCGCAGCATCGTCATGTGCGATCAGTCCATGGCTTCAGGAAACGGGGACGGCAAGCCAAAATGACGTGGGGAGTGGCAGTCTCGGTACGGAAAATGGCATGTGAGAGCCTCGATGGTCGTCCTGGGGGGCAATAGAGCCACCGGAATTACCTCACGCAGCTTACTGCGCGTCCGTTAGACTCTTGTCGACGCGTAGAGACGGTTATGGCGGGACGCTCCCCGCAGCCAACACAGCTCGCCAACACAGCACAGTATATGAAGAATGCCTGCCCCGCGTGCTGCACGCTGCCTCCTCAATATACCAGTTTGAGCCTGGCTTTCTGCGGTGTAATTCAGAAAACATGGCACACTCGCATCTGCCCAAAGATTTCCTGTGGGGTTTTGCAACAGCAAGGTACGTGCATC
Source organism: Ophiosphaerella korrae (assembly GCA_028456385.1). Classification (NCBI taxonomy): domain Eukaryota; kingdom Fungi; phylum Ascomycota; class Dothideomycetes; order Pleosporales; family Phaeosphaeriaceae; genus Ophiosphaerella; species Ophiosphaerella korrae. The sequence goes on along the minus strand of JALNQF010000138.1, from coordinate 60,310 downwards.
ACCATATCTCACCACGTACCCCGCCATGGAGGCTACCGAGGCCGCTCGTCCGTCACGTACTGAGTTTGAGATTACAGTTATCAGATAGAGGGCGCCCCGCATGAGGACGGCCGCGCGGATTCTATCTGGGACACCTTCTGCCGCATCCCAGGCAAGATTGCTGGTGGGGATTCGGGAGACGTGGCCTGCGACTCGTACCATCGCACAGCGGAGGATGTCGACCTCCTGAGGAAACTGGGCGCAAAGTCGTATCGCTTCTCGCTCTCGTGGTCGCGCATCATCCCTCTTGGCGGACGGAATGACCCCGTAAACGAGAAGGGCCTCCAGCACTACGTCAAGTTTGTCGATGACCTTAGGGAGGCGGGCATTGAGCCCATGATCACCCTCTTTCATTGGGATCTGCCTGACAACCTGCATAAGCGATATCAGGGCATGCTGAATAAGGACGAGTTCGTCAAGGACTTTGAACACTATGCCAGGGTGTGTTACAAGGCTTTTGGATCAAAAGTGAAGTTTTGGATTACTTTCAACGAGCCGTGGTGCAGTTCTATACTTGGATACGGTACCGGTTTGTTCGCTCCCGGTCGATGCAGTGACCGGAGCAAGAGTGCGGAGGGTGACAGCAGCCGGGAACCATGGAGAGTGGGGCACGCGCTCCTCATTGCTCATGGTGCGGCAGTCAAAGCGTACCGTGATGATTTCAAGGTCAAGGATGGGGGACAGATAGGCATTACACTCAATGGTAAGCGAACACCACGTGTTTCCTGAGCAGCTCCCCCCTTGCCAGCGCTTGCACATTCTGTCTCAAGCCTCATGCAGGGGAAACCTAAAGTCGACCTTGGTTGCGACTGGATCGACAAATGCTGATGTTGCTCAGGTGACTGGACCGAGCCATGGGATGCCGATGATCCCAAGGACCGCGAGGCCTGTATCCGAAAAATCGAATTTGCAATCTGCTGGTTTGGTGACCCGGTCTACTTCGGCAAATACCCGGATTCGATGCGAAAGCAGCTCGGCGATCGGCTGCCCGAGTTCACGGCGGAGGAGGCAGCTTTGGTCAAAGGAAGCAATGACTTTTATGGCATGAACCATTATTGTGCAAATTACATCCGGCATAAAGACACGGAGCCTGAGCCCGAGGACCACACAGGCAACTTGGAGATCCTGTACCAGAACAAAAAAGGCGAGTGGATTGGGCCAGAGACACAATCGTTCTGGTTGCGGCCTATGCCTTTAGGATTTAGGAAATTGATCAAGTGGCTTAGTGACCGCTATGGAGGCCCAACCTTTTATGTCACAGAAAATGGGACGAGCTTGAAGGGTGAAAATGACCTCCCGCTGGAGCAGTTGTTGGATGACGAGTTCCGCTGCGAGTATTTCAGGGGGTATATTGGAGCACTAGCCGACGCCCACACCATTGATGGTGTTGACGTCAGGGGTTATTCAGCATGGAGTCTCATGGAGTACGTTTACATTTCAAACATGCGCGTCAAACATAACCCCGGGTGCAGTCAGCGCTAACAGTAGGCTGCAGTAACTTTGAGTGGGCCGAGGGGTACACAACACGTTTCGGTGTGACTTTTGTCGATTACAAGGGCGGGCAAAAGCGATATCCCAAGAAGAGCGCATACGAAATTTCCAAAATCTTTGAGAAGCACATCAAAAAGGAGTAGGTAGCGTGTAGTCAGTGGTGACTGATGGGATCTACCGATGTGGCTTGGGTCACTCCACACCACGGAGATGAGACGCCTCGCGATAATCTTCTAGCAACATTCTAGTGCCCGTCCTTGCAGTTTTAGAAGGGGGGGGGAGGGGGGCGGCGCACAGCGTCGCCCAGTATCTCGGACGTGCTAGAGAGCATGTGAACGGTGAATCGAATCATGATAGACACGGAGCATGTACCAAGTTCAGGCAAGGATGGTTGCGTGTGCGTGTGCGTGTGCGTTCGCTCATAATGTCGCGATAATAGACCCGATTCTCCACTCCACATTCCGTATTCAAAGTTTTTTTGGTCATTCAAAGTATTAGAACGTGCATTGACGCCCAAACCTCGGCGTCGATCGTGTTTGTGGAGAGCGCGCGGCTGAATATCACTTTAGCTAGTATCAGATTCGGTTGCGCTGTTAGCCTGGTTCGCTTGTTACCAAACCATTGCAGCGTCGCTCGCTTGAGCAGGTACGCAGCGACGAATGCGATGTCAGGCGGCCTTGTAGCATTTTTAATCAGGTGTACTAACTCGCACACAATTTCCAGCCGCCTGGGCACTGGATCACGATGTGATGAGCTGTGATATCTGCTGTGAGTCTGTGATGCTTGTCAGCGACAGGCCTATTGTCTAAGCTCAATCGCTTTTGTTCAGCGCCTCGACGCCATGCATGCAAGGTCTTCTAAACGCAGACTAGAAGGCTCGTCGAAGATTGGACGCGCAACACATGTCCGCAAAACAAAAACCCTACGGTGTAGAGTGGTATGTCATAGATACAGCGGCAGGCAGGTGGTGGTGTCTGCAGGTGCAGTAGGCGGCGACCCTGGCGCGGGCGACAAACTTTATCTTTTGCAGGCCGTTTCAGGATGGAATCGCGTGGTCGTCACTCCATGACGCTACTCCCGTTGGCCCTCTCGTGAGGGGCCTGACTGGCGGAGTTTTGGGTTGGTGGCTGATTTTCGGGCGAAGGAGGAAGACCAGTTCCAAGGTTTGACGGTGCCTGTGGCGTCGAACTAGGGCCCTCGCTCGCTACCAGCATTCGAAAATGATCTGGAAAGAAGAATGGTGGCGGCGGCGATGCGTTTTGAACGCAGCTTGGATCCAGGGATGAGATCGGTTGAGGGCGTGAAAGCTGCTCCGGCGCCATTGGCCCCATGCTATACGCCGCCCATTTTGGGACTGACAGTTCCTGTTGCGCAATCGTGAACAGACGTGATTGAGTGAAGGGGTGAAGAGAGACATGGCATCCATGTTCCTGAAGGCATCCTTGCAAAACCCTGCTTACATGCAGCCGTGGCAAATCCAGCAAGGCAGGCGAGCCGGTCTGCAGGGTTATGAGGTAGACGGTACTTTCCGTGCAAGATAGTCGCAACCGCTTGATCTACCGCTTCGGGTCGCGGGTCAGACGCGCTGGAAACATGTGCGAGAGACGGACCGATGAAGAACTGAGAGCGAATTACGTTGCGATGATGCGCATGATCGGGGGTGCGGTTCACAACGGCGGCCCAGTCAGTGCGCATGGACGTTGAATGGAAGAGCTGCAGGTGATGGTAAATTTCTTTGTTTTCAAACCCCCGTATGTTGGGGTGTGTATGAAAAGTAAAGAAATAGCGTGTGGTCAGGGTCAGACTAACGCAGTCGCGAGTAAAGTCAGCATTTGAAAGCCATTGAAAGCCATTGAAAGCCATTGAAAGCCATTGAAAGCTATTGAATTGCCTATTGGACGGAACGGCAAGCCATGTCCACAAAGAATGAGTATCTATCGTTTATCGGCAATGGCTGGACTAGGTTTGGGCTGCATGGCGCTAGAAAGATCTGGTAGAAAAGGGAAAAGCAGATGGCGGTGACCAGAGAAAAGGTTTTCAGACGGCAAACGTTGTCTGACATATTGAAAGTGCTTTTTTTACACGAGACGCAGCTGGAGCCGTCTCAAGCACACATGGCGATATTTCTCCCGCACGTCGGAAAACGCTCGCGCTAGCCGCAAGGAGCAATGGGTGTTGCAGGGGGGAGCGGGCAGCTCATCTGCACCTAGTCAAACAAATATTTTTTTCTCGTTCCTACACGATGCTTTGCTTTGGTTTTGGTCGTGCTGGCATCGCGGCACCGGGCCTGAGCGCTAGCGTTTGCAAGTTTGAAGTTGCTATCGCCAACAAGTGTCGAGGGCCAATATGGGCGCCAAGCGACTCTAACTGCGGCTGGGCTCCGCGACTGGGGGAGATATGTAGGAGTTCGAAACAGGCAGGGCGATGGCGAACAAGACCAAAATGATGGATCTTGGCTGTAGGATGGCTAGCCGCGTAGCCTCGCCAAGTTAGCTTGTTTGGAAGCGGTGAACAGGGACAAATTTGCCTCAGTAGCCGCGAGGGTTGGCGGTTGCTATAGTGCGTGCTGTGGTGCTGTGCATAGTGTAGTGTAGTATAGTATAGTATAGGGTAGGGTAGGGTAGGGTAGGGTAGGGTAGGGTAGGGTGAACAGACGGCTGGCCTTGGGCGTTGCCATGGCGTCAGGCTGGAGGAGGCAGTCGATTAGCAGTCCCAGGTAGGCGTGGACTGAGGAGCACACCACTGGGTTTGGTTTGGCCCATGCTTGAGCTCATTTGCAAGCCATGCTGCCAAACGAGGGTGCGGCGTGCGAATAGCGGCAAGTTGGTATGGCCTCTCCACGTGCCTGAAGTCTCCGCGACTGCAGAGATGACACGGTGGGCGTGCAGGTGCAGCACACGCGGTGAAACACGAGCATCTGCGATAGGGTTCTTTGCTGCCATGGTGGGCCGGAGTCAAGTCAAGGCAGGCGGCATTGATCCAGGACAGCAGCAAATTAGCAGCAGCAATTAGCAGCAGTACACGGGCTCCCGCGGGCGGGGGCAAGTAGCATTTATTCATCTCGTTCGTGGACGGACTAGACACTAGACAGACTAACTAGACTAGGGAGACGGATACAAGGAGGCAGGGAGGGCAGCCATGATCGACGGGCGATGGGTAATACAGGACGGTCGATAATGGTGCAGCTTGGCCGGAGTAGTGATAGTGGTGAGGGAGGTGGGCGCGCAACTTGACACAACTGGCTGTGGGCGAAGCCGGCGAATGCATAGGCTTCGGGGCCCTGGCCGGTCGGACAGGGCGCCCACGTGCTGACCCCTTGGCGGCTGTGGGGCGCTGCAGCACTCGTTCTGGTCCGGCATCGCTTCACATACTGATACAGAGGTTATTACTATTGCAATCGACCTAGTCTGGCGCAGCATGGCAGCGTGGCAGCACGGCAGCACGGCAGCATGGTAGCATGGCAGCATGGCAGCATGGACGTGCCGCTTGCGCCATACACTCCTCAAACGTCACATTCGCCCGACTGAGCTGCCCGCGACCGAGCAGCATCGAGGACTAGGCTCCACTTCCACTGGCTGTGCGTATTGGATGCGTCCTACGTAGGTATTGGGTGCGTATCGGGCCCGCAGCGCCACAGCTGCTGCTGCTGTTGCCGCTGCTCAGACGCTGCCTCCAGCGGCCAGGTAGGTAAGGTGGCCCGAGAACAGTGCTGTGTGTTGTGCAGCAAGTCGCCATGGCCACCACCACCACCACCACCATGGCCACCATGACCACCCCAATGCAGGGCGACGACCGTGAGGCTCCGCCAGGCGTGTGCCACGGCCGTTGAGAGAATGTTCGGTGGCCCTGTTTGCCAATTGCAGCCCGATGCTGCTCCTCCAGCTACGGCGGCGGCGGCGCTATGCTGCCACTAAGCCTCATGGCGGCCACGGGTGGAGCTAATATGAAACCACCCTCCCAGTCCCCACGTGTGCAGGTGGCTACCTTCACCGTCCAGGATCAAAACGCAGCTAGCCCGGGGTCGAGCCATGGCAGGCGAGAAGACGCTATTCTCCAGGCATCATAGCAGGCTATAGATTGCGGCCATGTCTTGCATTGCACGTCCCTGCCACTCCACCGCTTCCGCTTCTCAAGACCTCTTCTCATCTCTTCGTCTTGATTCAGCCCTCTTGACCTCCTGCCAGCTGCTCGACACCAGCACCAGCCCGGGCGTCTCGTCCTATCTCTACCACGGCTGCTCCTCCTGCTCCTCCCTCTACTACCATCATCCCAGGACCTCCCCTCCCGTATCCAATTCCCATACACTGCACTTTGCCAGACGCTTGGACCCGTGTTTTGGAGCCCCGCTGACATAGCAACCTGGACAACTGTGCCCTCACCGCCCCTCGCGGATCCTCCATGACTTCAGTACTCCACTACCGAGACCCCATCGCCTACCGGAGCGACTTCATGAGCACCTCCAGCTACCACTCGCCTCACATGGACAGCCTTAAGAAGTCCCCGCCTTACGATGGTCACTCTTCTGGCTCCGAATCAAGGAAGCAAACGCCCGGCTCCAAAAAGCGCCCATCTCGAGCAGGCACTCGCAGTGTCACCACCCTCACTGCTGCCCAGCTCGAGCGAAAGAGAGCAAATGACCGCGAAGCACAGCGAGCAATTCGCCAGAGAACCAAGGACCACATCGACACGCTGGAACGCCAAGTACGCGACCTCAATGCTCAGCTCGAAAACAGCTCCTCCTCGCGAATCATGGACCTTTTACGACGAAATGAAGAGCTAGAACAGGAGAATGCTGTTCTGCGTGCACGACTAGGCCACGCAGTCTCCGCTCTGGGAGTCCCAGAACATGGCACAGGTACGTGAAAGCATCTCAAGTATTCAATGTCAATGCACAGATCAGCTGTTCCACGCAATTAGACGCCTCTCTTTTCTTTCTGCTCTTACGGATACTTCCGTTTTTGTGCAACCTATGTTTTCCTTTTTGCCAGGATAACGACACCCTGCGGCCCTAGTGTAGTATCCTTGCTTTCTTTTTTGGGCAGCCTGCAGTGTCTCGAACGGCCATTGTTTGCTTTGTCCGCGTGGAAACGGAACACACCTCCGTCAAGATGGAATGCTACAGGAACCACATGGCTGACCAATTTGCAATAGGCGCGCCCTCGCCAAGCGACCGAGTCCAAATGCTCAGTCACGCCCGGAGGTCGTCGACAGGAACAGCACGGAGCGTGCACTCGCTTCCCGAAATGGCAACTCCAGTTTCTCAGCCAGGGCACTGGCAACAGCAGCACTCCTATGCCCACCACGTTTCTTCGCCACATGGTGAGCAGCCGCCGATGGGTGGTGAAGCGCCTCACTCCGAGTCTGTACGCTGGAGTCCTCATCCATCTGGCCATTCTCAGCACCACGCTGGCTCACTGCCCGTCCAAGACTCATCCATCCACGCAATCGAGCCTGCAGGGATGTCTTACCCAAGCCCATACAGCCTGGAGAGCAACGCGCGTGCCATGTCTTATCCTCTAGAAACTCCTACTCTCGTCACATCCCAACCAATGCCCATGTCAGGGTACGGGACACCAACATCGCACCCCTCGCCTCACCCATCCGACTATCAGCGACAAATGAGCCTGCCCATGAATCACCAGCCAATGCCGGCACATGCCCCGCATCAACAACAGCATACTTCAGCTCCCTACACATCCTACCCCAGTGCACCTCACCAAGGCTATGCATCACAAGTCAGCCACGGCGGTGAGATTCCCATGATGGCACATGCGCCTCACCAGGCGCAAATGATGGGCGAGCAGGGCCAACACATGGTATACCATATGCAGCCTAATATGAAGGTTGAGCATTGAGCGCGATTAACAAACACGCGTCGTGCTCCACAATCTCCGAGCGCAGGCAAGGATGTGGCGAGACCCACGATAGGGCGAATCAGGCAGTGGGGTGGCATTGCCATGTGCGTTCACGACCTCACGCAACAGCAATGGAAATTTGCATTTCTCATACTTGACGACGGGCACGCGAAGACTTGCAATTGAAACACAAAGTGGAGCACAATCCGTGTGTAGAAGCAGCGTGGAAGCGAGATGAACGGGCACAGGAGCAGAGAGCTCTGTGAATCGCATGGGCAAGCCAATGTCCTCAGCTGCCGACGGGAGGGTGGCATGGAAAGTCGCATTTGCCGACCCGTTCTCTCATAAGCGCGGCTTAGGCCTGCCACGCTCGGCTGGGCTAGTAGGCAGACTAGACGACTGGAATACGAATTTGGCCGGGCAAGCCAACCTCACGCGGAGATCCCTGGGATCCCTGGGCGAACAACGTGGAACGTGGAACGTGGAAGGCGTGGAAACGACGAAGAGTGCTAAGAATGGACATGGAAGCCTCGCCGCGCATGTCTACTTCCGCTGCGCTCTTCCCGGCGCCGGCGATTCGCCGAAGTGCCGAGGCAAGCAGAAAAAAAGCCCCTAGCGCGCCAAGCCCACCCCCGAAGCGTGGCCCGCCGCTTCCGAGGACATGGCCCTGGCATGCTGCTCACTCGACCCAAATTCCTTCACTCCGCCGCCGCCGCCGCTTACCTGCGATGGGTACTGATGCCGCATCGGGTGGGTGTGTCGGCTGCCGCACCCTCACCGCATGGCTTCCATGACTGCTCCACCCGATTGCACGCACCCCAAGCCCATGGTTTCACCCGCATCTCAGGGCCAGCCCAAAGCGCTAGCCGTCGTTTGGACCTACTACGGCTCTACTATGGTCCTACTTGCACCTGCGCAAGCAGATCAGGGTACCATCGCGCGCCAACGTCGGCATGGCTCTTGATCCGGTTCATCAGCGTCGCCTCGCCCAGGTGACCCCATCGCCCCTTGACAAATGTGAACTCGACGTCGTCCCTGCGAGCCTTGCGCGCCTCATCGCGGAGCCTCAACACCTCCTGGGGGACCTTCATGCCCTCAAACTTCGCATCGTAGCTCACGCCCTGGAAGAAGGGCACCGAGTACCGCGCCCCTTCGCCCTTCTGTGGACTCAGCACCCGGTGCGTCGTCGCAGCACACACCCCGTCCGTCAACGCCTCCATCCCCTGCCCTATCGCAACCACCAGCGTCCCCGCAATAGGCACGCAATCAACCCACTGCCCCCGCGCATTCTGCGCCTGTAGCCCCATCTGCCCGCTCGCCTGCAAGAGATAACTCGTCAACATGCTGTCCTTGTGCGGCCCCACGCCTTGCCTTTTTACCTCCCACTCCTTTCTCTCCTCCGCACTTGTTCCCGCCCCTAGCTCCGCCACGTCGACTTCCGGGTACTTGACGACCTTCAGCTTGTGCTGCTGCTCCGCGTCGAAGAAGCGGTCAAACGCGTCTGCTGGCAACCCTATCGCCTCGGCGACGAGAGACGTGAAGAGCGTGGCTATTTCCGCCATGCGCGTCATGTACTCTTCGTACACCTCTCTAAACCGCGGCAGATGTGTCTCGGCCGGCCACTGGTTTGGCGCCAGCAGATTGTGGTAGCGCGGCGCATCCGGGCCGGGCAGGGCGTGCGGTGTGGATATGTCAAGTTGTTCGCGGTGGTCGGCGTTTTGTGCGGTTGTTTCGTTGTCGAGCTGCGCGGGTTAGCTTTTTCCTTTCACACATTTATCCTACGCCATGAAGAGGAAGAGGCGTGTATGCATCATGAAGCTTTCTTTATATACCCCGTTCCCCTTTTTACGATTTTTTTTTTTGTTTCGCATACTTGTAATAATACCTGCTTCTGAACATGGCATAGCAATAGACTACTAGATTGACTTCCTCTCTCCCTCCCTCCCTCCCTCCCTCTCCTCTACTATGAATGAATGAATGAAAGTGACATACCCGACTCCACCCCAAAAAGCTGGCCGCATTCTTCATTTCAATTTTTTCCTTTTCTGCGAGCGGCAAGGTGAAGAACGCGTGACATTGCTCGATTACATCTTGGACCAAAGACTCTGGCAGCCCTGTCTCGGAGAGATACAGGAAGCCGACGTTGAGCAATGCGTCGCGCAGGGAGGCAAGGAACGCGGGTTTAGTGGAGGGGGATAGAGCGTGCGAGAGGGGGAGGGTTGGGATGGATGTGAATGTTTGTGTAGGGGGGCACATTATAACGTTGTATCAAAAGATGTAGAATTTGGGTGGATGGGTAGGCAGAACAGCAGCTATGAGGTGATGTTTGTTTAGTGCGGGGTAAAAGGTGTTGCGATATAGCGGGGCGATTGCACCAGCCCTCCTTAAGCCTACAGAACTGTGCACTTCTTCATGTCGTTTCGGTACCCGGTTTCGGTCGTTGCTCATCGCATCTCTTGTATTTTTTTTTTTTTTTATTTATTGTCTTCCTTTTGGTTTTGCGTTGAGTTTGGCTACGACTCTGCTGCGGTCCAGCGTATGACCAGCCCGATAGCAGACAGTTTTATGCCCACAATTAGCAGGACGGACAGTGTTTCGAGGAGGAAGAGCATAGTGTATCAACAGGAATAAGGGAGTTGGGATTCTGGGATGAGATGGTGGTGGCAGGACGAGGCCGACATCAGTTTGAGCTCCACCCGATTGTCGGAGATGCACGTCGGAACACGCACATGAGCGGCAAAATGCCATGGTCACACCCTTACGTATTCGATCACATCCACCGCTCTCGCTGTAAGTGAGGCTGGCGACGCAGATCAGTCCGCCTCACAAAGCTTAGCGGTAACGCAATATACAACGCCAAGCCAGGACACACGGCAGCAAGGTCTCTCCCGTGCACAACGGACACATTACCTCAACAGGCGCAAAAATCCCCTCCATGCCTGTTTCCGGCCAGGGATCATCATGTATTCTCGACCGCGGGCGAGTGGGTAACGACGAACCTGGGATTGAGTTACGTTTTACGCACAGCATTGGTTATAAGGTTACATGCGCAGGGACAAGGGCAGCTGCAAGACAAGCCTTTTCTGCATGCACATCGGGAAATTTTCGCGTCGCACAGAGATCATAGCACGCGACATATATATCCAGGATGTCATCCAGCGCGCAACGTTAAGCCTCGTTGTAATACCCCCCTCCCCCCCACCTGCGAAATCCCCGCCTGCAATAATTGCCTACTCGGGCGACGAACACGTCGCGACGTGGCGCCGCACAGGCAGGTATGTATGTATCTGCGCGGCTCTCGTCGCCCATCCACGTATCGAGGTGCCTGCACTCGGGCACAACGACGCGGTTGTACGCCGCGGGCCCAAAGTGCTCGCGCAACAGGTCGTAGCTCTCTCGCTCGTGCTCCACGGGTCAAACACGAGAAACATGATTTTGGGGCCGCGTGGCGCCCATGCGTGTGAGGTGCAAGAGGAACGACATGTGGATGCCGGAGAAGAAGGAGGCGAGGTGCGTGTGTCTAGAGGCAGCCGAAGACGAGGGAGCAGCGGTGGCAGACGGACGAGCTGCATATTTCTCTTCTCGTGCCGACGGGGTAGAAACGAAGCAGTTGGTCGGCTGCGCGCTGGAACGACGGCGAGGTAGGCAACGAGTCGGATGGAAACCACGGTCCTGCGAGCGCCTGCGGGGTGTTAGTTCTGCCTTCAGCAGAGTGTTTCCGGCATACGCACGCTGTACACCTTGGCCAGCGCCTGTGCCCCCCGGCCTTGATCCTATTCACACGGCCGAACTGCAGATTCGTAAAACGCTTGGGGGGCACGTCATGCTACTTATCCACCCCGCCTCCACTGCCCCACTCAGCAACGCAAGCCCCGTACCAATAACTCTCCAAACAGTGACATACGACATAAAACTCCTTCCCATGTTCTTGCCCGCGCACATACTCCATCGCAGCCTTCACATCGAGACGCGCGCATCGTACGCCGTATGCCCCTCCTGCGCAACAGCCAGTACTCTCCAAAGCGCAGCGTCGGTACGTAGCACGTGTATCCCAGCGCAGTAAAGTAGTCCACCGTGTTCGTCTTGATCGTCGGGAAGCGCAAATATCTCATCGTCCACCGACGCGCGCCTGGATAAACAGAATAGGCATGAAGCGCCCCGTGCCGTCGACCGGCCGCCATACTTTCCGTCGTCGGCAATGAGCTCGGTGCTGATGGATGGCGCGGGCTTGGCGAGGTACCCAGCGGTGGTGTGGTCGGGGTATTGAAGAGCGCGCAAGGGGCCGAAGAAGTGCTTTGCGGTGTTTATAGCGAAGAAGACGAGGGACTTGAGCGGCGCGATTTATCTCCCCCAGTGTGTGTGTGTCGGCAGGACCCCGCGTGCCGAAGCTCTGCAGTTCGTGGACAAAGTTGCGCCACGAGATGTGGATGATGCCTCGCCCCGCGAGCGAGCCGTCTGGCTTTCCCAAGAAGTAGTTGGAGAGTGACAGATCTAGTTTTCCATTCTTTGCTTCGTCTGCCTCCCACTTTTTCTTGCGCAGTAACAGATCGCAAGTCCTTTCGGCGAGAGCGGTGATGGTCGCAAAGGGGTTGATACCTACAAATCAGCGTTAGATCAGACTAGAACTGGTCTTAAAATGAAGCAAGAACATATACCCAACGAGGTCGGGATCGCGGCAGCATCGACGCATAGAATCCCCTGATGGACTTCGGTTCCGTGTCTAGTGAAAAGCTGGCCCATGTGGTTGACAGCACCACTTCGTCCACTTCCACCATGGCTCATGATTGCTCCGCCCAGTGGATGAACAGTAAGTTGTTCCCGCATGTATTCTTACCAGATTAGCAAATTCGTCTGAAGCTTGCCAAGTTTACAGGACAGCGTCTCACCAACCGATAAAGGCCCATCCACAAGAGTCCCCCCAATAGCTTGCGTCGCTTCAGCCATAACCTCATGCAGTCGTCCAACCCGCCCAGTCCTTCCCACCCCAACAAACTGTACCATTGGCTTAACTCCCTCTCAGAGCTACAATGCCCTCATTGCTATCGTGCGACATTAACAAATACGTAGACATCCTATCCACACTACCACCCCTCGCATACAGCCCAAAAATCCTACCCAGCAACGCAGACAAAAGACACTGCACAAGCTAAACCACACTGAACTTCAGCCGCACCTTTTTTTTTCCCGGCATGGCTTCCAGCACCGGTTTGTATCAAGGGCGCAATCGCCCCTGGGATCACGCCCCTCTCCAATCACATAGCCACCCAGCGCATTTTTCGCCGCCCGTCTCCGAATTGCGATTATCGATGATGCCCGTGATGGTCGGTCCTAGCGGGCTGTGCCGTTCTACTATCAGCTGGTATGGGCACATTTGCATTCAGCAGAGAGATTCCCCCAAGACCTGTCTTTTGGTAAGAGAAGCTATTAATCTTGTTGGCGCTCGACAAACCATTTCCTATAAACACATTTTGCCCTTTACCAAGGATGAGGTGATATAGTCCTGTTCAGTTACCTAGTTGACTTCAAGTGGTTTGTCGTTTCTAAGTACCCGGAAACATGTATTTCCAGTTTACTCTCCTTCAAAGTACTTGGATATTCGCCCGCTGTGCATCAAATAGCCAGGAGAAAATTAAGGTCATTTGGAATGAAAATCACCGTACGTCATTTTTCTTTGCCCAATTCCAACACTGCAACTCTCTTTCCTGCTCTTGCCATTCTACTTGCTGCAACGCCTGCCCCATAGCTAGAGCCGACCACGACCACATCGTACTCTGCACCCATTGCTGGCACCGGTCGACTCAATCTTGAAAATACATGTGCTTCAGAATTTTTTAGAAGAGAACCACGAGGATTTCGGCCCTGTCTGTTTGGTGCAGTCATTTTCCTTGGACCCATCTTTGCGCGCCTGAGACGCGTTAATCTCCCCATTCGTAGCGCGGTGAAGTCTGTCGCAAATACGCCATGCCTTCGAAGACAAAATTGATAAAAAAAAAAAAAAAAAAACCACTAACACAAGTGTCAGCGGCTTCCAACACTTTTGAAACCCGCATTTGACGGCATGCCTGAGGAATGCAAGGCTTTGTGCAAGGGTTGGAGAACCTACTTTACTAAATCCTATCTATATACTCCTTTACACTCAGCGGCACGGGGCTTCATCGTGCAGCTCAGCTGCAATTTTATCTCATGTTCAGCCCAGGTCCGACCAAGAAATACTTCAAAAAGATATTACATCCACCTTAGTGTCAAAAACTAGCTAGAATACGCGGGAACCGCCATAGAACAAAGAAAGCTTTGAGCCTCAAGCGACGACTGTATGCAGCAAGAGCAATTCCATGCGTGCTTTTGATGCACCTAGGTATTCAATATGCGGAGCGTTATGCACACATCCCTGTAGTCGTATTCGCCTGCAGGATGTCCAGAGTTTATTGAACGACCTGAAAACGCCCCCCTGGTATGAGGCTTTCCAGAGTCCAATCTACACATTTTTTTGTCAAAGGCTTGCGGCAGCACGGTCACTTTTAGGCGAGTATTGTGAGGTCTGCCTCATTCTCTCGCTTCCTGAATCACCATTGTCTATAAGCGAATGTGTATGCCCGGCCCCCTTGTGCATAACGCAATTAAGCGACGAGTATGTATTTGACTCGTTGTCATCGCCGATGGTGGTGGTCAGCAGACGGCAATAGAGTTTACCAGCCCGTTGGCCACCGTTTCTCATTTTCTTTCAGCCCTGGCGATCCTATGGGGTATTGTTTGGCCTGGCTTGGCTTGGTGTCGCAGCTTACGGGAAAGAACATGCATGTTGAGACAAGTCGACGGACAAAACTCATATTGTAAATTGCAAATGTTTGGAGGATTAGGATTAAAAAGGTTACAGGGTGAGATGATGGTTGGAAAAGGTGATGTTGGGGTGAGATCAATCGATTAGATGTTAGAACTACGCTTAGGTTACTAAAGTGGGTGTGCCAAATGCTGAAAATAGCCTTTATGAAACGCGTCATATACGCTAAATTTCTTGCTTCATTTGTCCTAGATCTTCCGAGGTACCCGCTAGCTTATCTAGAACGGGCCTAAAAAAAAAAACCCCCCCTTCCCAATAACCGTCCTCTCTTTCATCCATCCCGTGGTTCGGTAAATTCCCATTCAATCTAACCAACCGAAAAATTACACGTATTGAATCTGTACTTAGCCTCTCAAACCAATCCAGATCTGGACCTAGAACATGCACGTCGCTTCTTCTGGATACTAGATTCTTACGCGGATAGGCGTAGTAGACGGAATGTTCACGTCCGACAATAGTAAGCGCAGGCTCGACTATTGTTGTCGACTGAAATGGGAGTTGTGAGGTTTGCGCAAGTTCCTGCTTTTTGCGCAAGGATGCAGCGATCCATATACTCATCTGTAGTTCCGCTTCGGTGTGGTCTCCGGATGCAGGTTTAACCTCAAAGCCAGAAAAGAGGGCGGTCCGCTTTGTGAATGTATCGAGTGTGTGCCCAATTTCCTTATTATTTGCAGCGTCGAGTCTTTTGTAGAGGGCTGAGATATTGGGGTCGCGAGGCGAGTATGAGAGGACGTAGTCGGTTTTGCGATCGACGGGTTTGCGACGGGTAGAGTCGGTGAAGGTAGGGGGCGGGGATCGTGGAGAGACAGAGAGGATTGATGAACTGCGATTGACTGGAAGATTGGCGGGTTAGATATGTCTTGAGAGGACTGGGAGCAACCACCACCGGTTATTACCGTACAATTCCATGGCCAAATGAACTAGAGGCCGCACCACATCATCGCACCACGTATTCTCATCCTGGCTTCCACCCTTGCAATCACGGGCATTAAGAAATATATTTTTTAACCTCCTTCTATATAGTCGACAGCTCTTCAGCGGACCGCGTATCACTGCGGTCGAAGTCGGTCGGTTTAGTAGTTTAGTGACCTACCTCGGGGTCATTCTTGAGGACATGCTAGACATATAAGAATCTGACTTAGGAGCACTAACTCAAATGCACGTACCTGTAAGTTCAGAGGAATGAAGCCAAAGTCAACGCCCCCGGCAAGCCAGTCACCGAGTTGTTCAACATGTTTCGGAGGAAGCCTCCTTTAGACCATTAAGGCTTTCTGTCAGCACTGGCGGCCACGCACCCCTCAGTATAATTGGCGTCTCGCGCGTTGGACTTGATGAACGTTTTGGACTCGAGGAAACACGGCTAACGGGAGGGGCTGGATGTATTCCTTTCGTTCAAAACTAGTGGATCATCAAAATCATTGGTCCTTCGCCGCTTCGGGCTGTTGCTACGATGCGAGTTGGAGGGGAGCACGTTCCGTAGCTTCAAGTCGTCGGGCGGAGGAGGAGTGAGAGGAAGGCAGGATTCATGCCTAGAAGCAAGCCACGAGCTGATGCGATCGTAACTTTCAAAGTCCATTGTTGTGGTCGTATGTTATTATTGTGCAGACTAAAGTCGCCGATTGGTGGATTGCCACGTGTTGTGCGCTCCGTATTATTCTTCAGGGTGCTATTAATGGCACTAGGTACTATTCTAGTAGTTCCCGCTGTGGAGTCCGCTTCCGGTGCCTAAGATTTGATCTCCAAGTATATCTTGGCATTCGCCGGACTAACTTTCGCATGGTGAAAACGCCTCTGCTAACCTTTCTGTTATATATTCTCGTAAGCATGCTTATCTAATAGGCAGGTGCGTACGTATGTGTCCGAATCTAGTACTCTTTAATAGAAGCTTCAGGACATACACCTACGTAGACAACGATTCCTAAGTACAGAAACAGCTCTGATATAGACGCAGGTCCCAACGACGTGCGAATTCGGCATCCCAAAGCCAAGCTTACCGATTTGTGTGATATGAAATCCCGTCAAGAAGCTCATCCGAGAAAAATAGCCAGAAAAACTCAATAGGGGAATCCGCATCTGCTCCATCTGGCGCCCAAATCCTTAGGCAGCCCTACTTCTAGAGGTGGGGGTTTCTGCTTACTATTCGAGTAATTTGCAATTACGCCGTAAACTCCTTGAGTAGAGTAGAACATTATTTCCCAGGGCCTATATACTCAATGGGGCATCGCGAGCTAGGTTGAGGTTATCGTCAAGAAGCGCGTTGAGTTTGTTCCTGGCTCACTTTGTAAGGCCTCCTAAGTTTATGCTCTTCCTTGCACGCCTCTCATCACTAAAAATAATCGCGTTCGCAGCGCCAATTGATACCAGTATTCTCACGTATTCCACGTTGGGCAGCTATATCCTTCAACCGTCGTCACTCCTTCCGTGAGCTGGCAGTCTTGGGCCGATGCCTGTGAGAGACCTAAGCATGAGTAAACAAGTAATGTGAGAGGCATGACAGCAGTAATGATAGTGCTGCTTTGCCGACTTCAGGCTTTGGTCATGATCTTTGTTGTCAGGCTACCCATTATAGGACAGCTTGAATGTAAATTTGCTTGGCAGCTCTCGCGCGCACCCTCGGGCTATTTCTTGTGCATGTCACCTTCTTCGTGAATTATTGTTGATATCCAGTTTATCACAACGTCTAGATTCATGCCAACTACATTAGACCTTCTCAATAGGACCATCGGGTTTAAGTCGGCAGTCGAGCACGAATCGAACATTTTGGCAAAACTTACTTACGTGACAGCAACTCGTAAAGTGTATGCGTACCTTTATAAGCACGTTGATGACATACAGGCTCTCACTGCGCACCATCTAGGAGTGGAACGAGGACGCTGCAACGTATCGCATTGGAGTGAGTGGATCCGTGGAAGCTTCAACGTCTGCATTCCCGTTCTAGTAGATCGTCAAGATGGACAACATCAAACAGTGCTTATGAGATGCCCAATGGCCTATAGATTGGGTGAGGATATCAGCAGTGTGGATGAGAAGATTGGCTGTGAGGTGGCTACGTATGCTTGGATGCAAGACAACTGCGCGGAGATTATAATGCCTGGTTTGTTAGGCTTTGGGTTTTCTGACGGCCGCAGTGTAAGTTCCAGCTGAGATTCCTGAGACATTTATAGGTTAATGAATTGTGAATTCAGTTCACGCATACAGACTACCGCCCCTTCTACATACGGATTCTACGTTTGCTTCGCCGCTACGTCTGTAGTCTCCTCAGCTATCCTGTCCCATCGCGCTACGTTTGTCATCCTAGTACACATTTGTTGAACACAGGTTATCTACTTCTACAACGGATCGACGCTAGTGATGGAGAAATGCTATCTACAACTTGGAAGCAACATAAAGATGATCCTGTAAGGAGAGCTAATCTCTTCAAAGGCCTCGCGCATGTCACACTCTCGTTAGCTCGTATACCGTTACCACGAATTGGGTCATTCACATTCCACGACGATGGAACTATAACGCTTACAAACCGACCACTTACGTCTACTATAGCTATAATGGAGAGTTACGGGGTTCCAAGAGTCGTCGAACAAGATACAACCTACACGACTATCGAGCCATACGTCTCCGACTTGCTTGCTTACCATGGATCGCCGCTTCTTGAATCAGCCAAATGCTATACTTGATTACGCTGACGGGGAAAAGACAAATGGCGCAAAAAGCCTTATTACGGGCGATAGGCCATCATTTCCTTTCACGCGACCTTCGAAACGGGCCGTATATACTCCAACCTACTGACCTCCATCAAAGTAATATTTTCGTTGACGACATGTGGAATGTTACATATATTATCGATCTAGAATGGATGCGTTCACTTCCAATAGGCATGCTCAGCGCTCCGTACTGGTTGGCAGACCATGGCATTGAACTTGATGACGAGGAGCTGGAGGATTACGACAGGCTTCGCCAAGAATACATGCATAAGTTTACGGGAACAGGAGGATGTTCTACCGCAACCCTCGTTGCGCCTTTCAGAGCTCATGCAGTCTGCGTGGACGGACGGAAGATATTGGTATTACTTATGCCTAACCTCTCTGAATGGCATGTATACAATATTCCCATACATATATGCGAAATTTCAAATGCCTGACCTTAGGGACGATGCTGCAATTGCGCTCTCTCAATTTTGGGACCTAGAATCTGAGAAGGCTCTTGCACAAAAGCTGGCGAACAAGAATAAGTTTAAAGACGAGTTGCGAGTTATGTTCAATGTGCCCAACGACGATGGCATATTCGCAACAGGGGAGAATCTAGTAAATAGCAAAATTCACCACCTGTCCTGACCCATTCCCTGCATTACTGTTGCTGCTGCTGCTGCTGCTGCCGTCGCCGCTCTGCTGAGTGTTTGTATTGCTCATGCTGCTCGTTTTGTTGGAAGAGCTCGCAAGTTAGAGTCAAGTAAAGGCGGGGCCAAACGAACCCTATAAACCCCTCGGAGTCATATCTACACGCCAGGCTTGTTCATATTTATATGTATATATGTATATATGTACATGATATTTACTGTTTCTATATGTATTGTAGGAAAGGTATCGCGCGCACCTTGTAAAGATACCGCTTGATGCCACGCTTCTTAAAGCTTTTGCCGTCCGCAGGAACAATCAAGACACTTATGAAATCCAAACTCCTCGTGACCGTTCTGTATATAGTCGTCAACGAAGTGCTTTAGATAATCTGTCGTACTGGGTGCCTAGGCATAAAGCCCATCTTTTACATAATATAAGGGTATCGGCCGGGTACTGCCAAGAGTCATTCTACCTTTACTGGCCCATAAATGATATCTGCGTTCATGGCATGATAACAACAATAAATCACCCATTCGATTTTACTTGCAGTCCTATATAGCACATTCGAAGCAAAACCTAAAATGCGTAGGTATAGTCTTCTGAGTGTACTGTGTGATGACTTTCAAAAGGGTGTGTATGAATATCGCCGATATCATAAGCAATAAAACCACACAGTATTACCACTGGCACTGAAGGTTCGTAGTGAGGTGCCTGCTCATATGCGTGGCGGCGTCCTCTGGGCAATCTATAGTGCGGCCTTTGCATGATCCCCATGAACAGGGCCAACAACCTACTTGGAGATTTTTAATTGCTTCCGTTCTTTTCACTTCCTGAGCACACTTTAGGAGATGGTATTCCGAGTATTGACTACATTGTTAGCTTGGGTGTGTTTAATTCATCTGGAACTTACTGACCTGCACTGGCCACAGCGTTGTGGGAGACTACTTGCTAGATCAACAAGCAAACAGTATAGAAAAGGTGGGCGGATGGGATTTGCGACGAGTCAAGTTTTTTGAGATATGGCGGTGAACGGTAAAACACCATTGCACCTATCAAGTCATTTGTCGCATGCTAATAGGATAGTCTCCTCCCACCACGTCCTAAACTCAGTCTGGCCCCAAAAACAAATATCACATAAGTTTTCCACCAGCCTTTTGGTATTATCCATGGAATATGTGTCCCCTAGCCTCATAGGACCAAAAAAGAATATTTCAAAATCCTGGTCCGCTGCACTCACCTCAGTCTCCTCCTTTTTTGAGGCATTACGGGACTTGGGCGGCTTAACTTGAGCAGTGACCACGTATAAGAGCCAGGCGTCGGCCTCAATTTCGATTGCAAACACTGGGGATCCCAAACATAAGCCGTTTCCTTTGGCTTGCGTATCGTCCCTCCTCACGTTCGTCCAGCCCTCAACCAATCTCTTTCTGAATTCAGCCGCGACCCATGCGGCCAGTTGTATTGCGGGATCCTTCCCCACGTGTCTCCGTTTGACTTCTATATTGACGAACATTGGGATGAAGTTACAGAATGTAGAGGTTTGGTTGATAGATTTTATAACGGTGTTGTAGGTAGCATTACGGAGGGTCCGGAGGGTACGGAGTGACGGGGAAAGGCCGATGCCGTAATCAATACGCTTGTCGAGGTCCGGGTAAAGTGATGTACTGCTGTAGGGGCAAAGGTGGGTTGGGGAGATTTCGATAGGGGTGCTGGGAGAATTGTTAGTCTATCCCTTATATTGAAGTAGATTAAAGTAAGAGAATATACAGGGGACGTACATGTCCAGGACTGTGATGTTTTCGTCTGAGTTTTTGTCCTTGCCTTGGAATGCAGATAGTTTGCGGGTTAGATGCAGGATAGGACCAACGACGACGGACATCCAATGCGGTTCTGTAGTGGTTGATCTCCATGTCTTAGCCATATCGAACGCATCTTCGAGTGTGTCTTGGATTCGCATCGAGTCTTTGGATGTGAGTGCAATAGGTGGGCTCGTGCCTGGGGGACAGCTATGACGAGCCTGCAGACAAAAAATGTTAGTATTCACCACCCACAGCCATAAATATCGATAAGTAACGTACGTCACAACGATACCACAGCTCTTTGACGGACTGTGGAAGTTCAATACCCCAGTTTTCCGCCTCACTAAAATCACAGAACTCGATTGTTGGACTCAAAAGAGCGAGATCCTCGCGCTTAGCCACTGCTTTCTTTTTCGGCGAGGAGGATCTTGTAGGCGACCTTCCTTTGGAGCTGAATGTAGTAGGTGGCGGAAAGCTAGGTCCTTCCGACACCGCGTCGTATCTTGACGTAGAGCTAGGCTCTTCAAATAAAGGTAGAGTGTTCGCATCATCCTCTTGCGCAGCGGCCGTCCGCCCCCTAATTACCACGGCAGCTGTGCTTCCTACCCTCTCACCCTTGCGCGCCTTGCTCCGTGTCAAGCGTTTATTCTCATCTCCAGCCGCAGGCAGCGTCTGGGTCTGCTGCTTTCTTGGTGACCCGCTCATCAGGTATGCATCTGCGCGCTGCTCTCCATAGGGACGCGAGCAGCAGTTGCTGTCTACTTCGCGTAAAACGCGACGTCGTTTTGCGGGTGGTGTTGGAGGTGCAGTTGGATCGGTCGACTCGGGGACTGTACTGAGTTCGCGCACCCAGGCGGCGATGTCGGGGCGGGAGCTCATTGGATGGTCGGCGAAGGAGGGCTGCCCGAGGACTATATCACTAGGTCTGCATCGCTTTTGGCGAGAATCCATTATTGTGCATGGTATTGCCGGTAATCAGAGATGGTGTTGAGTTGCTGCATTGGGATGCCATGATTTGAAAAGCAAGCGGTAGGTGAGGCATTGGCTTGTTGTTGGTTGCTAGGCAACGGATGCGCACAAATCTCCGCTAGCTTCGCGAGCAGGGCTTAGAGAGTGGCGATCTCATGGGTCGCAGCTACATGTGCCTCTACCTACCTATCATCTATACATTTCGAGACATCTACAAGGTCAAGGCCGATGCGGGTCGGCCACCCTTCCGCAGATACGCCGCCACTCTCGTGTGATTCTTCGTCGCGCCGCTGACTCAGCAACTGTGGTACCTCGAGGTACTTCCCGCCCCCTCACCACCAGCATCTGCTCAGTCATCGCTAGCCCAGGTAACCGATAGGCTGCAAACGAGGATTCGCTGCCTGAATAGTACCTCGAGATACATAATACCGGGTGGCTTCAGACAGCTGTACGGCATCAACAGCTTTGTGCTAGTAGTTGATTAATCGATTAATCTACAAGATGCCCGTCTAACACGACGATGTAACAAGAGCTCCTCGCTTCTTCTCCCACTTTCTTCTCACCGTGTAGATCCACTCGTCCAAGAATATCCACAGCCACAGAAGTGTAAACCACGATGAAATGATTGCTGCTCCTACGAAACTACCTACGCTAAGATACTAGCATACGTGTCGCACTGACTCCTAGTAGGCAGCCTCGAGCTGCTCGGTCGCAAGCGCAACCTGCATCGAATTCAGGATCGTCGAAACCACGGCGAACACGAAGAGGATAGGCCCGTAGAGCCGGCTAAAGAAGTCGCCGTACTGTCCATGTACCTGCTCGAAGTGGAACCTGCGGAGTAGCAGCGGGGCATGGAAGTTGAGCCGCGTCAACCGCAGCTCGCCATAGCAGTACTGTCCCGACACAGCTGAATCTTCAATGCGGTCAAGTTCCGAGACGAACCGGCAGAAAGAGGGCCAGTCCACGTCTTTGGGGATGAGACAGGTGGTCCCGTTGGGCGATGCGAAAGTCGGACTCAGCAACCATTCCAGCGTCACTCATCAATGGCGCATTGAGAGCGATGACATTGTGCCCTTGAGATGATAAATGTCTCGCCATGGCATCTTGGTATGCATTACCCGAACTGTAGTTGGTCTGACCCGCGTTGCCCGTCACCGCAGTGATTGAAGAAAGCATCACGAAAAAATCAAGGGTCGAAGTTGCGCTGGCAGCAGTGAGGACCTCCCAAAGGTTTTTACTTCCCACAACTTTCACCTTGACAACTCTATGCCATTCCTCAGCGGTCATTTTATCAAAAGCGTCATCCTACGACGCACAATCTGTTAGCGGAGTGTTCTATGCAGATTACATTTCCACAAGACCAAAAAAAAAGACTTGCATTGAGTACTGTGGAGGCTTGAATGCATCCCCGAACTGGTGGCATATCAGAGAGAGCCGAAGACATGACTTTTGCTAATGAATCTTTGTCGGTGATATCGCAAGAAGGGGTCACAAATCTTGATTCCGCTGCTTTGCAAGTCTGCTATGAGGTTCTTGGCAATCTCATCAACCGGACCTTTCCTTGAAGGGACGATCAAATTTTTGGCGCCCTGATCGGCCATCCATCGAATAATTTCCAGTCCCAGGCCTCCCAAACCGCCGGAAACAACATATGTCGCATCTGCCACAAACTTCGTAGCAGGTCTCGATGGCTCAACGGCGCGAACAACGTCATCGGCATGGAACTCGATCAGCAGCTTTCCGATGTGCTTGCCCGACTGCATAAATCGCATGGCATCTTCGATCTTTGTAGCAGAGTAACTCTTAATGGGAGTCATACGCTTCAGGCCCTGGTCGATCACACTTGCCATAGCGCGTTCGAAAACATCGTCAAGTCGTCCCTCACCTTTTTGACGCATGTAGTTCAATTCGAGTGATTCAATTCTTACACCACGAGCAAACGTCCCCATGGAAATGCGAGATTTCGATTCAATGTCGGATAAGCCAATCTCTGCGAACGCACCAAATGGTGCGACAAGCTCCCACGTAGCATGAAGAGTATCCCCAGAAAGACTGTTGATAACAATGTCAACTCCACGGCCACCTGTCATTCTCAGAACACCAGTTTTGAAGGTGAGGTCGCGGCTTGAGAAAATATGATCACGCGGCAATCCGTATGTTTCCTCGAGGAAGTCGCGTTTTTCTATGCTGCCTACCGTGGCAAAAATTTCAGCACCCTCGCGCTGGGCAAACTGGATAGCGGCCTGGCCAACACCGCCAGCTCCTGAATGGATCAGCACGGTGGGTTTTTTACCACGACGCATACGCTTCGCTAGTTTTCCTATGTCGTAGAGACAGGCATAAGCGGTCGTATAAACGATCGGGATGACTGCGGCCTCAGCAAAAGATAGGTTCTCGGGGACCTTTGCGAGAGTACCCTCCTCGCCTCTACCGTAGGTTGAGAAGGCGCCGTTAAAGGAGAATCCGAAAACCTTGTCACCGGGTTTGAAACGTGTCACACCTGAGCCGACTCTAGTAACGATACCAGCAGCCTCGAGACCTATGGGAGTTTCCTGGATCTTGCCAAGCATCACAGCCAAATCTTTGAAGTTCACTGCTGTAGCCAAGGTCTGAAACTCAACCTCGGTTTCTGCTAGCGGAGTCGCATATAGTACATCGTCTGTGAAGCATAATGAATTCAGGAGGCCGACAGTCTGGATGCGAAGGCGGAGAGGCCGGCTTAGATCGGCTCCAAAGGCGACTTCGGACACGTCACTGTTTGAGATCTGTTGAATATGTTTCGTGACTGCGGAAGCCTCAATTAGTCGTGGGATAGTGATTATGCCTTCGCTGACCTTGTACGATGTTTCTTTAGGCCCCTCGCCATGAGACAAGCGGTTGTCCACCTCAAGAATCTTACTGGCAACTGTTTCTTCGTTTTCTTGGGACGGACAGGCGAGAATAGCAAATTCAAATCCAGGTCTCTCCAGACGAATACTTGCGGAGAAGCCAGTCCCAAGAGACGTATCAGGTGATTCGGCTTGGTTGACCCAAAGCAGCCGCTTTCCTTTTATCATCGTCTTCAGCGTTCCCAAGACCTCTTCGTCGGCTGATGTGAGCAACGTAGTTTCCCACTCATTGACTATAATGCAGGAACTCCCTAAAATCCCTTCTTCGCTAGCAGTGGCTGCGAACTTTGTATATTGCGGAATCGTTACTGCCCTAGCCGTGAAACCTTTTGCCAGCAACGATGATGCCAGCTTTTCCGCTACACGGCTTTGCGCCTCCGAAGAGAGGTCAGCTACGATGAAATAGCTTTCCGAAGGTGTTACGCCGTTAGTACCCTTGAACGCTGGAGCGCTGGCCACCAGTATTGATGAGTCTCCATCAAAGAGTATAGCGTCGACGCCCGTAAATCCACTCCGGGGCAAGTATGCACCCCAAGCTTTTGTCACCGCCTTCTTGTGCTTCGTTGTCAAAACCAGTTTACCCTTAGGCTTTAGCATACTTAAAAATCTACCCAAAACCCCATCAATGCCTGTATTGGGTATCGCATCCAAAGGCATAAGGAGAATATCGTACGATCCCTCTTCAAAACCCTGAGAGGACGGACTGAGGCTCAGATCTAGGACTTTGAACTGCACGAAATCCCCAGATACAAGCTTCTGTACCTCGCTCAAGGATGAAGGTGAACCGTGGGTAACATCGTACTGTGTATAACGCAGACCTAACGTGGACAGAACGTCTTTGGTGAAGGTGGAACCGCTGTCGCTGTAATTGAGAAACTTCATTGAAGGATTTTTATGCGCAAGCGCATCCAGATACTTCTGGAATCCTCGAGGCCCACCAAACGCGTTTTCTACCTCTCCGGTGGTAAAGAACTCAGGGTCTGGTTTCCATACGATGTTCCATGCTTTGCGCTTCGGATCAGACTCGGAGCTTGGGGCATCATCGGTACTATCGACGTTCGTGATAACGCATCCTGAGGTTCTTACCATGGGCTGTTCTGAAGTGGGGTCAACCGCAGTGCAAAACATCAAATGCTCTTTGCGACCACGACCTTCAGAGTTTGCAAAGACGAGATAACCGTCTTCTGGATGTTCAGAACCGGAAATCCAAAGCTCTTCTATGAATGAAACGACGATGGAACTCTTTTGTTTCTTGGAGGGATGCGCAACAAGAGGCACCAAACACACTTGGAGTATACCGTCCAATGTCGTAGGGTGTATCAAATGCGGCTGTATGTATTGGTGAGGCATGAGCGTCTTCAGTTGATCAATCATTGGTTTAACCTTAGCCAAAGTCACACCATTTTCGCTGTCGACGATGGGTCCGGTCACAGTTTGAAAAGTTGGGCCAAAGTCCAGGCCAACATCCCTCCACGCATCATAGATTCTTTCTGATGAAACCTGATTTTTGCACTTCTGCCGAGCATCCTCGATTCTGGTCCGACAATGATCCAAGAACGCTTTGTCTTCCAGACCACTGTCCACGGCGGTTGTTCCCTCTTCAAACTCTATGAGAACTTGTCCACAACAATGCTCTCTCCACGAGTCGTCATCCTGGGCTGTGCAAACTTGAAACTCGCGCCAAGCTGAAGCCTTCGTCTCCAGAGCGGCCTGTTTCACGGGTCTTAGGTATAAGTGCGACTCTACGCCCATGGCACTGTCTGGAACCTGTAGTGCGGAATGAAAAGAGACGTCGCGGAATCGAATTCCCTTGATTGCTTTTCTGGGGTTTGAGCGCTCGGCGAGTTGTCTGCAACCTTCAATCGCCATGACGAGTATGCCAGCAGCAGGGTATAACACTGCTCCGCAGATTGTGTGATGTTCAACCGAGGGATTCTCCGAGAGACGGATCCAGTTGTGCCATATAGCGTCATACTTCCCATCCCAATCATTGACGGGTTTACCGAGCAGCTCGTGGCGGGCATGTGGGCGGAAGCGGAAGTTTCTGCTCAGCCTGCATTCATACCAGTATTCCCGAGAGTGATTGAAAGGATACCGAGGAAGGTCTACCATCATCGAAGGCTGTATATAAGCAACATGGTTGACTTTGAGCAAATCGACTTCAATTCCTCGATTAAACAATGAACCAGCTCCCTGCATAATCATTTTAATATCCGGTTCGCCCCGTTTAAGGACGTGGTGATACTTAACGCCTCTATTCCCTCTGACATCGTCAGAAATGTTGCGCAAGGGACCTTGGAGGGCGGAATGGGGTCCGATTTCGATTATATCTATGATGAGATTGGATTGGCTGCCTTCCTGCTTGTTGGCTGCGGCTTGGAGCATAGCCGTTATCGACTCGTTAAATCTTACTGAAGACGTCAAATTCTTGGTCCAATACGCTGCATTGCGCAACTTTGAATATCCAATATGCATCCCATAGGCCGATGAGAAGAACTCTACTTTAGTAGGTTGCCACCGACATAAAGAGCCGGGCTCGATCGCCCCGATACGTTCGGTATATTCTTTTGCAATAGGCTCCATGTATCTCGAGTGGTACGCCATTTCCACCTTCAACTTTCGGCAAAACACTCTTTCTTGGTTGAGAAGCTCCACTAGCGCGTCGATCTGGGCAACGTCCCCGCTGACAGTATGGCTCGTTTTGCTGTTCATACACGCAACGGTGAGCTTTCCAACACTATGGAAACCAGATTTGTTGACTCGATCAATCACGTCTAGGGTCTCCTCCAGATCCAGCCCGACAGCAGCCATGGTGCCCTTTGGTTGTTCAGGAGAGTGAGCCAACTTAGCACAAAGCTTTCCTATAGCGCAACGCGCGGTAAGCCAACATGACGCATTCACCGCAGTAGAGATTTACATACCACGCCAATACGCAATTCTCCAAGCACATTCCCGTGAAATAGCACCAGTGGAATACGCAGCCGCTATCTCACCAGAAGAGTGACCGGCAGCAGCACGATATTCCAAGCCCCAATCAACCAGGAGGTCAACAAGAGCAATTTGCACTGCAGTACAAAGGGTTTGTGAGAATTCAGCATCGTTAATTTTAGAATCGAGGTCCTTCGATAATTCGTCTGTAATCAGGCCAGGTTAGCTAATAGTTTTATAGACATCAACCCATAAGGCGAATTCAGGATCGACTAACCTATCGCAGACCATTCGCATCCAAGTTTCTTGAGATATGCATCAGCATCTTCGAGACTCTGTCTGTATGGCAGATAATGCATCAGCCCTCGTCCCATCCGAGCCCACTGCGCGCCCTGACCAGTAAAGACGAGCCCGAGGCCAGGTTCAGCAACAGCGCGCGTGGCCAGTTGGCTTTCAGACAAAATATTCTCTAGCTCTTTCCCGGAGCTAGCAACGACTGCAGCGCGCCATGCGAACCGAGACCTTTTGCTTGCTAACGTGTAGCTTAGATTGTAGAGTGATTCGCTCATAGTTGGTAAGTATTTCTTGTAGACATTGCACAGCCTAGAAATACCATCTTGGTCGTGGCTGCTTAGCACGAATAGTTGGGGAGAAAAGCTGCTTCCATTTATCGCGGGCGGTATCTGGCTAGCTGAACGTAAGGTCATGTTAGCATATGTTTTTACTGGGCATCTCGCAGACTTACGAGAGACATTCGGCAGCCGAGGTACTTCGACTGTTCGATGGGGAGCTGTATAGCCGTGGTGTTTCATGAAATGAAAGGCGTCCTCCAAGATGATATGGGCATTGGTGCCAGAGACTCCAAAGGAATTAATGGACACCCGACGGACTCCTGACTTCGTTTGTGGAAAGGGAATCGCGGTGGTCGGAAAATGTAGATGCCACTCATCTGGAATCTGCTTGTTCCTCTCCCGGTTCCAAGCATTTGCTGGAATGATACCACTCTCAACGCTTAGCACACCTTTGATGAAAGATGCAATCCCAGAATTACCCCCACTGTGACCAACGTTGCTCTTGAGGGCTCCAACGTGGAGAGGCTCTTCCGACGACCGATACTTGGTGAACATACCGCTGATAGCGGCGGCCTCAGTGGGATCGCCTACATTAGTGCCAGTCCCATGTGCCTCAAAGAATCGTGTTTCAGAGGGATCCAGCTTTGCTTGTGCGTATGTCAAGCGCATGAGCTCACTTTGTGCTTCCTTTGATGGTGCAGTAAGACCGGCAGAGTGCCCGTCATGATTGCACCCGGAATTGCGAATAAGAGCACGGATAGCTGTTGCAAAAAGCCAAGTTAGTATCCAGTGAACCGCGTCTTGTCAAGTGGAGATGATGGGATCTGAGGAGAAGAGATAGACTGACTGTCTCCATCGCGTAATGCATCAGACATCCCCTTGAGGACAACAGCTGCAATACCTTCGCCTCTTCCATAGCCGTTTGCTCTCTTGTCGAAGCTGTAAGAGGTACTGTCAGGTGACAAAACGCCAAGAGCATTCAACTCCAAGCCCATCTCAGGGGAAAGCAAGACATTAGTTCCGCATGCAAGTGCCTATGAGTAAATTATATCAGAACATGAAAAAAAGCAATTTTGTGAATCAAGCCGTACATACCACATTGCAGTCACGTGCTTTCAAGCTGACCACCGCCGAGTGAAGTGCAACCATACTACTTGAACAAGCAGTATCAACGCTGAATGCTGGGCCTCTCAAGTCATAAAACTAGGAGACACGGCTAGCTAATGTGCTGGCAATTGTTCCGGTCGCCGTATAGGTCATTGGGACGTCCACGTCCTTTATCAACAGATCTCGGTAGTCCCACATGAACGCCCCCGCAAACAGCCCTGTGTTTGATCCTTTCATATCGGCCATGGTGTAGCCTGCATTCTCCATGGCTGTATAAACGCATTCGAGCAACATCCGCTGCTGCGGGTCCAAGCTCGCAGCCTCAGCAGGTGTCATTGCGAAGAAAGGGGCGTCGAAAGCCTTGACATTGGCATTCGTGAAATGTGCTTCTTTCCCACCAATCTGCAATCATCAATAAGCCAAACCTTGCGGTCGAATGAGGGATATGGGTTCCGCACCACTCCGTCTCTATGATGATCTGGATGCCAAAAAAGCTTCTGCGTTGTACCGATCCTGCGGGACAGGTTTCCTGGCGGATCTTCCAGCGACGAGAAATTTGAAAAAAGTCCCCCACACTATCGCCGTCACATGGTAGCTTGGCATCAAGGCCGATGACGGCAATTGGTTCTGCCATTTTTGACGACTAGTGTGAAGAGATCGGGGTTGTGGAATTCAAACGAGGTTGCTGTGCAGTCAAGACAGCTGTATGGAACGATAGAAATGCCAACCACGGATTCCTCGGAAGCTATATAAGTACTATCTTAAATGTATGCAGGGTTAAGTGAGCGACAGGAGACTGCCATGCTCTCTCCACTCTAGCAGTGAGAGGACGACAAGGGCGTGCAGAGGGTGCGGCTGAGGAATAGTGAAAGAAAGGTAGACAGGTGCGAAACACCGCCACGAGCGCAAATTACACATGTAGATCAGCTGATTGGACCGGGTTTCCGGCCAGAAACGGTCGGAATCTGTCTAATGGGATTCTACTCTAATATCGGGGTATACTCTAGTCTTGGTAAGAACGCGGCACAGCAAGAAGTCAGAAGGAAGTATCGTTGCCCCGCGAGACACGGAAGACTTACGCGCGGACTAAGAGAGTTTTGCTACTCAATTGTGGAAGATCTCCACAATTCGGCAGAGTACATTGGGGATGATTGATTGTGAAAACAGAAACTTAGTATGATCCTACCGGAACGGCTGGCTTCAGGCTCAGGTTTATAGCCGAATCCAACATGGCCTAATTCGATACCAACCAAATACTCACCCGAAGGGTAAAGAGTTTTCCTGGCATTTTTCACTTGGCCCCCAAGAAAACTTTATTGGGTTAGCTCGTTTCTACTGAGTCCGTTTTCGACATTGTTATCGGAACTTGCGAAATTGTTTATGCATTTGTAATTATGAGGCTAAAGGTTTTGGGAACTAAAAAAACCAGACGATGTGATTGACACGGTTTGGGGCCTTGTGTAGAATGCAATCCCTTTGTACATTGATCATTACTTTTCACTCAGTCTATCAAAAACTCATGGAAGTCATCAAGGAGCGAAGCATCGTGTTCTTCCCATGGCTGTTCCATCTCCACAGATCTAATCAGATCAATAGCCGCTGCGCTTCGTGGCTTAATACTATATCGGAAGTCGACAGGTCCGCTGATCACGCCGCTTGTAACATGCACCTTTGGATCAATCTGATTCCCTGACCTGTCAACACCCTTGGTAATCTCGAATGCGGCTAAGAGACGCGAAATGATGATGAAAATGCTGTCATCGGCCATAAATTTCCCTGGACAAATCCTGCGGCCGTACCCAAAAGCGTCTTCGGCAGGGTCTGGCTCACAACGAGGACTCAGATACCGTTCTGGGTCGAAAGAGGACGGGTTCGCATATGTTTGAGGGTCATGTAGAAACCACCATGCCGCAGGAAGAAGATACGACCCTTTCGGGATGTCAAAGCCACGATAGTTGATATCCTCATCAGCTTTGTGTGGTACACCCATTGGCGCAACAGGGATCCAGCGCACAGTTTCCTTGACTAAAGCGTTGATGTATGGCAGATTTTCTCGATCTTTGAATTGGGGCAGCCTGGTTTTGCCCACCACATGATCAATCTCGTCTCGGGCCTTTTTCTGGACTTCTGGATAGAGTATCATAGCCAGGATGAAGCTATGGACGGATGACGCAGAAGTATCAGCACCCCCACCAAACGTCACCAACGCTGTCTTCTTTATAGCATCCTCTCTGTCCCTGCCCAACTTGCTATCTTTCGCATCACCCTCATCGTCTTGTCCGATGAGGGAAGAGACGTAAGACAATTGCTGGGTTCCTTTTGCCATGTTTTGCTGGACAAAATGGTAAGGCACATCCATTGTGGTGCGCAGAAGCCGGTTCCATTTTTGGGCCGTCTTCTTAAACGAAGTCCCTGGGAGACCTTCTGGTAGATACTGGAGCACCGGTAAAACATCCACAGCCCAGACCATGAGAGCAGTTGAGCGTGAATAGGCTTCCATGGCGCGCTCAATCAGCAGCACCAAAGGATCAGCCTTGTGTGGCGCTATCGAATAACCGTATGTGATTTTGAGTATGATCGCACTCGTTTCACTACGGTAGCCGAGTGCGTTAGTCGGAAATCAACCTGGAAAGACGTGAAAGGTTTGGCCTCGATAAAGAATCACGGGAAACTTAAAACTTACGCCTTTATGTGCTGGACCAGCTTCGTGGGATCGCTCAAAATCCGCAACAGAAGTCTGCGCGATTCCGTGTCCATGATGCCCTGAAACTGTGCCGATGCCGCCCTGGTGCCAAATTGTTGTTGTACCATTTTGCGGTGCTGTCGATATGTTGCATCGTATTGTTGCATATTCAGAAGCGATCCAAAGCCGGATAGATCTGCAAAGCGCATATAAGGGCGATTCGACGTCTTGATGGAGGACTTGACCAACAGGTCACGTGCAGCTTGCCGATCGTGGATCACGACCAATGGTTGCCCAAACACAGTTATGCAACTGATCGGACCATAGGCGTCTTTCAATTTGAGCCAATGTTGATACTCTGGTTGTCCGCTCGGAGGTAGTTCTCTGATGTTGCCAGCAACAGGGAAGGGGCAGGCCCAGGCGGAAGTTTATAGCTAGTTCTCTTTCGAAAATAGATATAACGATGATTCCCGTCAAGTCCAATACGGATGATAGCATCTTGACACTGGCCTTTCAAATTTCTGCCCATGCAAATGAAGATTTTGATTTGCGAGTTGTTCAAGCAGTCGGGGTCGTGGTGGAATCCAAATCAAAATATAGTAGCTTGAAAAAGGCCCCACGGCTATAACCAGTGGAAAGGGAAAGCGGAAGCGAACTGAATGCAGGGCGTGCTGCAAGCGCGGGCGCCGCGATGCGTATATGCAGAAATAGCCACCAACAAGTAGCTAGCACGTCATTGATGGCCTAGGACCTCGTCTGAGGATGAAGAATGGTGCATGCACGCCGGAGAGTTCCACTAACCTGGCGGCGTCCGGTCGGAGAGATATCGGAAGGGGAACTTGTACGTTTTCAGCACCAGGATGGGCTATCCGAAAGGAGCTTCCAACGCTTACGATCAACGGTGATTTACTTCAGAAGATGTGCGTTAGTCTGTGGAGACGTGTTGGTACATGCATTTTGTGCGGAGCTTTCATCGTGAAGCCGACGCACTGGCTATGCCTTCACGCCAATGAGCTACAGACACCTCAATGATGAGCTTGATTGTCTCAGTTGCTTATCGTTGTTAGTTGAACTTGAGCATTCAGATACGCAAATACTGACTTATTTTGAAAGTTGTTATCCTTTTTTGCATCAGGAGCTATCCGTCGACTTTACTTCCACCCGCTTTCGCACATTCCTGGCCCCAAGCTGGCAGCGCTCTCCCGCGTAAGAGGCACTCTAGTCTCCGCCTGCCAGTTGGATAGAAAACGACTGAGACACTCGATAGCACCCGTACAGCAGAAGTTTTCTAGGTGGTGGGCAGCCATGGGACATTCTGAAGTTGCACGAAAAATATGGTCCGTCTCTCCCACCGTAACCCCATCGCATGTATGGAAGACCATTGACTGAGCATGCAAAGGACCTGTAGTTCGCGTCTCACCAAATGAAGCATCTTTCTCCTCATCGCAATCGTGGAGGGACAGCTATGCACCGCGCAAGGGCAATGAGTTCACCAAGTCGGCTTTTTACGATGGCGGGAATTTTGCGGACCAGGCACACAGCATTGTGAGCGAGCGCGATGCCGCGAAGCACGCGCACATGAGGAGATTCCTGTCGCGCGCATTTTCTGATCAGAGCTTGAAGGAGCAAGAAGGCATAATTGTGCAGGAGTCGGCCGTACGATTTCCCGACAAGCTTGCAGTTGGGGGTATGGAACTTGAAGCTCGTGCTGCCGTCTTTCGCAGATGCGCGTGGCACCCATCAAGTGCAGATGGGTAGCAGGCTACATCATTTCCTTTACTTTTAGTGCTCGGCACCGCTTCCCAGGAGCACGGTGCATCTATGTACTGTCTATACCTTATCATTCACATCCTTCCCGTTACCTAGCTTGAGCCTAAGCCTTACTACCCTGACGCAGAAAACAGATTGCTAACTTGTTTTACTGATCGCTCTTTTATGTAAATGAAAGCAAGCTGGCCAGTCATCGCCATTCAGATATCAAGGCACTACACTTGTGCTTCGATCTCTGAATCTGTCTTTTGCCTTACATCAGAGTCTTCTCCCAGCCTCAAAGTCGCGGGTTTCTTTTTTAACCGGGCCCGCTTCGACTTCAGACGTTGGATAGATAACAAAGGCAATTTGATTCGCAACCTGGCATAGAAAGCCTTGGCATAGCCTGCAGTTTTTCCACATTCGTTCTTCAAGCAAATGCTTAGCTTGATCAGGACATACTACCCCATCAGCCTCAACGTACTTCCTAAACTCCAATACAAGCCCAGAAAAGGTTTCGTTCTTCATTTGGCTCTGCTTCGCTGGCTCGGGTTTCGCGGCAGTAGCAGCAGATGTCTCAACAGCCGCTGTTTCTACAGCAAGACAAGCTGCTTCGGCTTCTTCAGCTAAACACACAACATCTGCCTCTTCGCGCTCCTTCTTTTCACGCTCGCGTCGTCGCTTAGCAGTTTCCTTCTTCTTAGATCCCCAGATAGAGGCACTCCAGCCTGAACTTGCCTCTGCCTCCTTCTTAGCCTTCTCAGCTGCCTCTGCTTCGGTGCGTGCTTTCTCGGCTTCTTCAGCCTCGATGCGTGCTTTCTCGGCGGCTTCTTCAGCCTCCCTGGCCTCTTGAGCTTCGCGCTCGATCCGTTCAGCTTCTAATCCGTCGGCCTCCTCCTGTTCAGCACGTTCCTTTTCCTCACGCTCTTTCTGCTCCTTCTTCTCACGAGCCTCGCGTTCTTTCTTCTGCTTAGTAGTCTCCTTCTTTTTAGTCGACGATCCCCAGATTGAAGCACCCCATCCAGAACTGGATTCGGCCTCTTTCTTAGCCTTCTCTGCTTCTTCGGCTTCAAGACGTGCCTTTTCTGCTGCAGCTTCCGCTTCTACCCGGGCCGTTTCTTCCGCTTCAGCTTCAATTCGTGCCTTTTCAGCAGCCTCCTCTGCTTCCTTAGCTTCTTGAGCTTCGCGTTCTAGTCTTTCGGCTTCCTCTTTCGCCTCCTTCTCCCTCTTCTTAGCCTCCTTCTCTGCCGCAGCCTTCTCTTCCTTTTCCTTTGCTAGCCTGAACTTCTTCTGCTTAGGAGTCTCGTTCTTAGGAATTTTCGGTGGTGGGGGGGCAGGCTCAGGCTCAGGCGGCTTCTCTTCTTCCTTTGGGGGTTCATCGAGGGTGATTAGATCATCGACGGCCTTTGAAGCAGAGTCCTTGCTCGTGGTCTTACTAAGTTTACCACCGTCATCAGCCGGTTCGTCCTTTGCGCCCTTCTTCTTCTTCTTCTTTTTTAAAGTTGAAAAACCCCACATGTCCTCCTCCTTCTTCTCTTCTTCGAGCGGCGGGGCTTCAATAGCCTTTGGTGGAGGCATTACGCAACAGGTCGACTGTGCAGCCCAGGCGATCCACAGACTTAGGGTCTTGCACAAAGACCTAATGCCCCGCAATATATTGTGGAATGAGGAGACACGTCGGGTAATGGTGGTTGATTCCGAGCGGGCAGAAGTTGTCAAGGCGCGACCTGCACTAGGGGCCATATCAGCAAACCAAAAGAGGAAGAGGTCAGACGATAGCTCAGCTAAAAGGGGAAGCCCATCTTCCGTCTTTGCTCTGGAGAGACGTCGAGCCGTCATTGAATTGCGAGGGATTTCTTGACCGTACTTGAAGCACTGCCTGAGTCCTTACTAAAAATAGGTGCGTAGATGCGCGCGCGTAGCACGCAAGATCCTATTTGCCCTCAAGCCTGGTCCGTCACGATCCGTCCCCTACGGAAGCCAATCCGCCAAGGGATTCAATCTGCTAAGGGAGTCTGTTGAACATCACGGTGGCTGAAGCAGTGACGTATGATAGGGGCCGGAACCGCGTGTATATATATAGTGCTTCACCTGTCTACGTATTAATAATTAACCTTTCTATTACTTATCTTAACAGAGTCAATCTGCTAAGGGAATCAATCTGCTAAGGGAGTTAATCTGCTAAGGGAATCAATCTGCCAAGGGAGTCGATCTGCTAACTGTCCTGCTATCGTCAAGTAACATGGTACTTTAGTCTCTGTATAGGGAGTTCATTAATGTACTTTAGTAGAAAGATAGTAGAATAAAGATTCCTTTATAATTCTATATATCCTGCTATGGTTTTGTGAGGTTTATGATAGAACTATGGTACCGTAAGTAGTATAGGTCTTCAGTGTACTCCTCGTGCTGATATCCTAACAATGGGGCGATAGATGAGCAATCCTTTCGTCAAATCTGACTGGCTTATTTTTAGTAGTAGCTTGAATTGGTGCTTGATATAGCGCCTGAAGCCTACTGCTTCCTGTACCCCGTTTCGTGAGGACGGCCGTTAACAGCTGACTGGGTTATTTTTAGTAGACAGCGCTTAAGATACTGGCAGGATGGTCGTTTATTTTGGCATCATTGGCGCTGGTTTATTTCTGGTGTTAGCGCTTAATCTAGCGCCTGAGGCCGCCCTTATTACGACGCAGCGCTACAACTTTCTGTTTCCCGTCCCAATTCACCAACTTGCGGTATGCTGAACCCTGATTACTATTTTACTGACTTGAGTTTACACGTCTGGTAATATTATAACTATCAAACGCATTAATCTGAACACATTCATCTAACTATGTCCTGTATCTACGATGATGAACTATCGAAACTCTGGCCACAGAGAAAAAGCACCTAGTAACCAGAGGGGATCACCGTAGTACCTAGGTAGCAACCCGCGTCCTATGGCCCATTAGGGGCCGCCAGTGGACGATAAATAAAACATAACATAACATAACATAACTATCGAAACTCAAGGCTACATTCTTTCAAGGTATCGCCAGGGTTGAGCTTAACGCTTTAACTTCTTATCCGCTTGTTTAGCAAAAGTCTTAGAAGATCTCGCAAAAGAATGTACGTCGGATTTAGGAGAAATTTGAAAAAGTCGGTGGCCTTAGGCTGTAAGAGGAGAATTTCATCAACGCTGTCGTTGATGATGCATCTCTGGACAACGTAGTGGCCCTTTCGCAAGTGTCGCGAAATGAACTACTCTGCTTGCGCGAAGGACAGGAACTACCGCTTCTTCCTCTTCGAAGCGTTGAGTATCTGTTAGGTCTGTATCGAATCGAGGCTGCAAAAGCCTTTCTAGATGAGAATGATTAATGGTGGACTGTTAGACTATTTAGTAAGAGTATGCGTTCCCGTTCTATTGCCTCTGGACCATGTTAATTTGAGCAGGCACGCTTACATCTGTACTTGCTAGAATTTTTGGATCCTTCTCGAACGGAGAAAGGCCCCTTGATGGGGAGGTTTTTCGAAATATACTCTTAAACCGTCGACAGCACGATGAGCTCTTAGAAAATTGATGGTGGACGTATATTGATAATTCTAAACCTAGGGATCTCTGCTAACTTAAAAAATCTATCATTAACAGCTGCCTTTGAGTCTCTAGCAGACATGCTAGGTCTTTGGGCAAGACTCTAGCTCGGCACTCTGCAACGTCTACTAAGCCTGAAATGCGATGAGGTATGGTAACGCAAACATATACAGTTTATATCTAACTTGTTATAGGAGATGATTCGGTACCTAGAGCACGTTAAAAAAGTTTAGGATAATATTATCGGATGCGGGGACATTATCCTACCATACTCGGTTATTGACGACACAACCGTGGAAAAATTAGAGGGGCTTTGTCTAAGATATTCACGTTTGGACAGAGAGTATGCTGTTGACTTGATGCAAGAGCACGTTATTTTTCCTTCCGTTGTGGACGAAGGCCTTAGGCGAGCATTGCTGAAGAACATTACAACTATCCCCTCCTTGATACCTTCGTTGTGGACGTTCTTCGAGACGCTAAAATTCTTAGAGCCGCTATGCGACTCCAAGCAGGCTCAGGACGTTAGAGAAAAGCAAATAGATGCGAGATTGGGAGTGTTTGAGGTTGATGGTTGATTCGATGCTATTTATGACGCAGTATGTTACTGTGCCGTATCGTTTATACAAAGCTGGAGGAATGAAGCAAGCGGCTAAATCTTTTCGTAGTTAGGTAAAGCGGGCGGCGCTATATTATGGTCTACTGTGGGGGGGTTGTTTATTCTGGACCCTGCGGTTACAGCGGGCATGTTTTCCTGTTGTTGCAGACATGTTCGTGATCTTTTCATTCGACATATACTGCTCTGTCCTGATTTGCACTAAGATAGGTGAGGTGAGACTGACTGACGCTGGGAGACTTTACCGTGAGTCTAGAGATAGAGAGTTTAGCGATGTTTGTAGGAAGTGACAATTTAATTCTATAAACAATAGAATAACGAAGTGTCAACCTGGGTAAAATGCATACGGTGCTCTAATGCCGTCGCATCTGAATTGGCAAGCTCATGCCTCGGTTGTTGGCTTTGTCCAGTCGCAGATAGGAATGTCTCTAAACAAGCAACGCATCGAGGTATCTAAAATCATCGCCGTTCGGATCTCGAACCCCTATCATGCCAGAAAAGCTACTGTCATAGGCGGTGCCGTAGCGTATAAGAATACCAGCTTTCCCAGCAAGTTTGATGAGACTTGTTTGATCCTCTGATAGTCCAGTCTGCTCTCGAAAGGCAGTCCAAAACGAATTTCTCAGGTCATTCGCGTTGTCAAACCATCTCCATCCGCCAGACCCCATGCTACCAAGGACGTTCTCGAGCGCGTAAAGGGTGAAGCCAAAGGGTTGGATGCTGGCATCTGACCAGTCTACAACACCGGTGATTTCACCGCTGTCAGGATCAACTAGGATATTCATCTCGTTAAGGTCGCCGTGCGTAGGTACTAGCGGATAACGTCTGTCAAGAAGCAGCGGTAGCGCGGCTTGCGCTTCCGTAATAGCTTGCTGAAAGCGCTCTGGGATAGTGTCGGCCAGGTATTTGAATCTGGCGTAGCATTCGGCCTCGATGACAGACTTATCAACCAAGGATGACGCTCTTGGTGTGCCAATCTGCCATGATTGCGCAAAAAACCTTAGTATCAGGTTAGTAGGCTGATATGACAACAGGAGGTGAGCGTGGCCTTTACGAACTTCGCTAGACTATTCACGGTACTCAGAAGTTGGCCACAGGTAAGAAAGGGACGAGCGACAATGAAGTTCTCCCCAGGGAGCCTGTCCATATCGTAAATCACCAGCTGTGAGCTTTTGGGATCGCCAATTGTTCCGAGCTCAGAACAGGAAGGCACAACATCTCCATGGATGTCTCTGACCAACGCCAACATGTTCGTGTCCACCAAGGCACTCTGCTCACGGAACTGAACGATCTTATTGCCGCTTGACCCTGCAATCACAGTATAGCTGGTCGAGCCTTGGATGTGGACGGGTTGGATGTGTCCTCCATACCTCTGATAAGCAAACTGGTCGCATTGCACCTTTGATGATGAGGCCCCAGCGCCTGAGAAGAAGCTGTTGATGGCGTTATCGAGAGTATAGATGACGTTCGGCATAGCTGAACAACAGTAATAAGATAAGATGGCGGAGTCTTTGTAATTGGGGCTGGCGTAGATTGTACTGTTACTGAAGCAGATAGCGAGGGGTAAGTAATTGACCGGTGAGTACAGGTTTCAGTGTGGCGGTGCGGCGTAGTAAGTGAGTAATTTTGAAGGAACGCGCAAAAGCGGTGTGACACACGCGGGTGCGGTACGCTGACGCCGAATCTTCGGCTGTAGTATCCAATAACAAATCCTACAATCTGCAACCAAGATGAGCAGAGTGACCAGAAATTTGCTTACTCGCTGCTGAATGTTCAATATCCAGAGCCACCAGCATGTAGCTCGTGCTAACCTACTATAGGAGCGTCGCAGTTCATTTTTCTATGCGGCACAGCTTCATCTAAGGCCTCTAAGATGGTCTTATTTGACTGACTGGACGGGATTCGTCAACTGAGAAACAAGAGGCTTGAATCCTGGCGTTTAATTGACACATTCGTGGATAATTTTCCGTAGAAGCCTGAAGGCTGCAATACGAATATCGTCTATATAAACATGGAGAGTTTCGTCCCATGTTACTGCTCTCATCCACTCTCAATTCTCATCTTCAAGCATTCTGATAATTTCCATTCATTCTTACCAAAGCCATCAACCTCAATTCCGAAGCAAGACAAGAAGTACCTTTAGCTATCATGGCTTCCGCAGCAGTCCTCAGCAACATGGCCATCCCTGGCCTTCACTAACCGCCTACAATGGATGATATGACCAAGTCTGGAGACATGTAAGCCTCAGCTGCGTAGATTTCTCCTCATGCAAGCTCTCAGTAGTTAGGGCTCGGCGCTTTGCCTTAACACGTATTAGTAATCGCTTCCGTCTTAAGAGAAACATGGTACCTTACTTTTCTAGCAAACTTTCCCTCTCCGCATTCTTCGTCATCCAAATCCCCTTCTTTGGAATGCTGTCGCTTCTTTCCACGGTATTCCTTGTCCATTCTCCGAGGTAACTGGGACGTATTATCGTGTAAGTCCTCTCGGCTTGAATTTGGCTGCATTTATGTCAGGGTCCAGTGACAGCAAGTGTAATAATCACTCCGTAACTTACCTGTACTTTGACGTCTTTCGTTTCATACTCCCGATTCAGTAACCCGTCTTCGACAGTAGACCCATTCAAAACTTGTGAAAGGCTCATTGTGAGAGATGTAGTAGAGTAGCGTGGTGAAGTGGTGAAGTGGTGGAGTGGACAAGATGTTTTTCTCGAGGAAGAGACCCTTTTATACCTACTCTGCTGCTCCACTTCCTCAAGGCACACTTGTACCTAATCCTTTCACGCCCGGTGGCTCTCTCCATAATGCGTACCCTTGTGCCTCGCTGACAAGTTTAGGTTGTTCTGCAAGTGCCACAGTCATGACGAGGTTGCAGGCAGCTGGTTTGATAGGCGTCCCCCGTCACAACGTACCGTCGCAAGGCATACGCATGTCCCTCCACGCTTCCATAGTGCCAGCTACGCCCCAAGGACCAACAAGGCGAGGTTCATGCAGATTTCCTGGCAGCGGAGCAATCAGCCATCCACGGCTGCTGCTAGAGGTGTATCCTAGTACCTGTGACCTTGGGATGCTACAACTTTTGTGCCGTTGAGGTACGTACATCCCCAATCATGCGTGCATCTGTTGGCGCCGACAGAATTCAGATGTCACCGCACAAGGGTTCGTATCAGCGAGGACCATTCATGGAGGCGCCGTCTTTCCCCTGAGGGTTGGGTGCTGTGGTGGTCAGTGTCCGATCCTTGATGGAATTCTTGCTGGCGAGGTACCTTGAGCGGTAGTGTCGGAACTTCGTTCGTTAGCACGGCAGTTCTTGCTGCAATGCACCGCAAGGCTACGTTGGAGCCCTGGCTGTTTTGAAGGGTGTGATGACTTGGTAGGCGTCTACAGCGGCGCCTCACCTACGCATCGTTCAACGCCTCCGTTGCACTGCCGCAAGGCATACACATGCAGGAGCAGCCTCGTCACCCTACCGTAGTTTCACTAACCAGAAATTGGGGCTTCCTGCAGTCTTGATCGAGGAGCAACTGACCATACACAGCCATGGCTCGAGGTGCATCCCAGTACCTATGACCACAGGTTGCAGTCAGTGCGGCCTTCAAAGGCGGTCAGGATACGCACTCTTCAGTCACCGTCAATGCCCCTATCTCCTTTCCATTAGTTCATAGGTGCGAGGACCATACGGAGACGCCGTCTTGCCCCTGAGGGTAGAAAGGTGGGTGGGGGGCAGTACCAAGTCCTTGACAAAATCCTTGCGACCGGCCACACTGGCAGCTTACCATGAATCACAGCGTTGAGGCACTGGCGTCACTTTGTGCATTCGGAGTTTTGAAGCACTACACAGCTTCGTTAGACTAGCTAAGTATACGAACAAGGCAACGCCATCTGAGTCCGTCAGATAAGCGGCCATCTTCTTCATTAGGCACTTCGCAGACCATCTTTCTTCAACATGAATCACGTCCTTCTTGTTAGCTATATTGCATGCTTCTCGGCTGGGTTTCCGCTAAGCATAACCCTGATATACCGAGATGCCAGGCCAAAGCGGACAAACGGGATGAACTGGATAGCGGAGGATGGTTACGTCTAGGAGAGGGCCTTTTCAGTATTCCTTGGAATCTGCGCTGCAGGCCTGTGCATAGCTGGTATCACAGCCGTCGTAATAGTACTTCCTACAGGCGCTACACTCCCCTGGTTCGACGCAGTCGTTTCATGTTCACTTCAGCTTTACACTGGCGCTAATGTAACAACCCTTATCTATATTCGTATTGTCACTGGCTCACATCACTTCAAGCTCGCCTGGATACTCCGTGTTTTGGTGCGTCCTCGCTGGACAATATGGATAATCTACGCCCTGATCATAGTTATGACACCTGACACTCTGTACCGTGTAAAGTAAAACACGTCTGTAGCCACCCATTTTCAACAAGCTAATAGAAAATAGGGGGGAGAACATCCAATCGCCATACGAGTCCGCCCTACTCTCGCGGACTGCAGCAGCCTCACTCATGTCTATGGCAGTTTCACTACAGCGCCTGGAGGAGTCTGCCATCTCAGGGCGAGAGATTGACTCAAAGTATAAGCGACTTATACTTATGTAATCGCTACAAATGCAATAGCAGCGTCCTGTCAGCTGTGTGGGGCAGTTGCTTTGTACGTTCTCTTGTTTGTTCATGGCGATATCAGCAATAGCCTCTATCAGAGCATTTATCTTGTACGTCTTCGTCTGCTTCTGTCACCAAATCTAACAAAAACAGGCCTGCATTGCTACCCAATTCCTCAGCCCCTTTATATTTTGCCTGGCTGGCATTCGGCGTTGGTTTATTGAGCCTATAAGAGAGCGAATACGGCTGAGTAGTCTGACAACGATCGAAAATTCACGGAGACACGAAGCTACATAGACTGGACCATGCGAGATCTGCTCTGTGTGCTCTGATCAGATCTCTCAGATTAGGAGGGTACCATTAGTGAGGTCTATGCAGCATGGGCGGAAAGGAATGCCGGTGATGAAAGGGTGGGAAGATGGCCAGCTTAGCTTCCGTAGCCTCTAGGCCAAGTTAAATAAATTGAATCGCGCTCGATCTCTACAGTATAGAAATGACGTACAGTACCGCCTAGAATAATTGAAGCAGAAAGAAACGTGACTTAGTATCACCATCTACAAGAAGAGGCTGTTTTGGGGTGTACTCCCTTACTGCTTACTAATTTCCATTTTGTAACCGTTTTAGTTACTTCAAAATTCTTAGGCCAGGGGCCGATTGGTACATATCAAAAATGCATGGAGCCACGCGTTTCAATGTCTCTGTAGGTGTCCACTTAGCATTGAGCCTTGCAAGGCAGACTCTTCCCTTGCTCACTCTCAGGAGTACCGCTGAACCTGCCTGTCAATA
This sequence comes from Ophiosphaerella korrae, assembly GCA_028456385.1. Lineage (NCBI taxonomy): Eukaryota > Fungi > Ascomycota > Dothideomycetes > Pleosporales > Phaeosphaeriaceae > Ophiosphaerella > Ophiosphaerella korrae. The sequence continues at coordinate 17,497 of JALNQF010000138.1, read as the reverse complement.
GGGTTCCCGATAGATTTGAATGGCCCAGTCAATATGCATGCCGTCATGACGAATGTATCACATGGGAATTATAAGTTTGGTGCAGAGCATGGATGCGAGCTGAGGGTTGCATATGCCGCTTCTTCATGCAAAGGGTGACCATGGGGGTGAGGTGGTGGAGACATTAGTGTCATAGGGACGAGATACCGCCGGACGTCTTCTCGGTCTAATGCAATCTCATCACATCCAGTGAAGTATTCGTGACAAAACACAGGTCAGCTGTCTGCCTCGCTACTCTTTGAGCGGAATTTCCCAAAGTGTGAATGACTCCATGCCTACTCAGCAATTGATATGCCCCCAGAAACCTCCGTCACCACTAGCGGTTAGCGAACTCGATACCTAAGCCTCGTTAGCGTTAGGCATTAGTTAGTTATGGGATAAGATAAAGCCTGCCAACTGTTAGGTTACTACAGTGAAACTTATCAGGCCGCGGATCTCAACCTTTTACTCCGTGGCAAATCCTTCGGCGTTTTTTGCTCGAAGAACAGCGGCAACGTCGACCCTATCCACCCGCCCTCATATCCCGAAGCTCCCTGTCTACGAACGTGAGCCAATGCAGAGGACTGCATGACGCTACTATGAGACCGTCTGTGGTATGGACGCGTCAGAATGGTGGAGATTGAGGCATTACACCAATCCTTCGGCTCACTTTGAGACTTCCACGCCGCATTTCGGTCTATATAAACCAATACGAATGGGAGCATGAAGTCCAGCTGACCCCCTTGGCGGCTATACGGCCGGAGCAACCTGGAGATCTCTCTTTTGTGAGCCAGTGATTCGTCGGGAAGAGGGATATTCACCCTGTTGCAATCATACTCAGCCCTGGTCTCGGTGTTATGCACTTCTATTGACGCGGGTGGCGTTAGGTCACAGCTCAAAGACGCTGCCGTCCTTGGCTTTGAAGCAGAAATATAAAAGTACGCTGTTCCCCAGAGGAAGCCGATCGACAACAGTCAGAGCGAGCTCTCTTTTCAACCCTATGACCTCCCCAGATTCTTATGCAAACAACCCCTTTTCAATTTCTCAGCCCTGCTTCAATCCGAGAATTCGTAACCCTACCAACAAACAACTTACCACAAATTTCGCCCTGAACCCCCCTGGATCTACCAAGCGTCAAGGCAGTATGCTCTCATCAGCTGTTGGAAACTGCAGCACGGGACAGTCTCTCAATTTCCCGTCGGACCCGAAATCACCAATAGAAGTCGATAATAGAGAGGCCGCTTCTCCTTCCGGAGCTACGACAACAGCCTCTGCAGTGAAATACGGAGTGGATCATTCAACAGACGAGTCGAAAGCAGCTGAATGGACTGCGCTCCGAATCTTTACTCGGTGCCACCAAATTACAGGCTGGAACAGCAGGACACAAATTACGAATAAGATCATTGCTTGGGCCATAGAACACCATCTTTATGATCCTGAGATCGATAACGAGCATCAAGGCTTACGTTTGGATCCACGGCTACTCAAACAGACGATCCGATGGGCCAGCAGGAGGACGTCGGTAACACAGCTACGGATTCTTTCAGAGTAAACCCTAGCGTAGACGATCCGGTCAAAACAGCAGTTGAGCCAGAGGAGGAAGATGGGCCGGTGGATTCAACTTCTATTGCTTCCCAGGAGAATGTCGACAACACAACCCCAAGTCCTTATATGGTAGACGAATGTGTGGACCTTCCGGATGAACTAGATCTAGAGGACGAACCGAGGGATGCGTCCAACACGGCTCGCCAGGGCAGCATTGTCAATCGAGCTATAAGTCCTCGTGCAGCAGACGCTTACGAATCCCTCGTTTCGAATGTTACCGACACGGCAATCACTTCCAATAATAATGCGAGTTTGATCATCACAATCGAAGATCCAGACGAAGAGATGGAACCCGAGCCACCGAAACAGCTATCAGGTGGCGCGGAAACATCAAAAAAACCATCACTCAGCCCACACCATCACCTTAAGGGTATGAAAAACATCACGAATCATGGGAACAAGCCATCGAACTACTCTCCCGCTAGAGTCAGCTCCCGCAAAAAGCGTAAGACGCGGGCTGAAGGCATCACCACATGGGCAGACCCTGAATGCCAAGAGGCGGTAGCTACTGAGCTAGGTCTTATCTGCCAGAGGGTAGAAATAACGTGGATGAATCTAAGAATATGGAGAATGCAGATCGAGGGCACTCATGACGAACTTGATGGGGCTCTTATACAATTCAAAGAGATCACAAGGGGCATGTTTGGTGTGGCGGAAGACAAAGGCAGAATCAACCCTAGGGACGCTTCTAAGCTTGGCGTTATTTGGAGGAAGATAGAAGAAAAGCGTTTGGAGGTTGAGGGCGTGAATGAGGAGGAGGAGGATGAATTGCAGTCATTTGGTCAGACTCTTCGCGAACTGGCGGGACAGGCAGCATTATACGACTGTATTCTAGCCTACCCCGATCCAATTGTCCGCAAAAAGAGAAGGAAAAGAACGGGAAGACAAGCTTGAATCTATCGCGGCTTACTATGTTCCCTACGTTTCCTATTCCTATGATGAATTTGGTCTTGCAATCAACTTTCAAGGCAGCGTTTTTCCTCTATAGAAATCAGAATTAAACATCCAAGAAGCAATTAACCGTTTGATCATTCAGTGATGCAATTTGTCCGTCAAGCATCCTAAATCAAGCCTTTGTACACCTTGAGTACGATATGAGCCATCAGCAACTCTCGAACATTTAATCGTAGATTGAGCAGTTGAGCAACAGCATCTCTGGAGTCATAGTAGAGCGTTTGCGGTAGCGATAATCAGTATTTTCAGCAGCAGCCTAAACAGGCACCCCTTAAACGCTGGAGATAGAAGAATGTAAAATCGCTGGAGAGAATATCGCTGACGCTCGACTATTTTAAGCCTCGCTGGAGTGGGCATCTCCAGAGCCCTTCTAGAGCGTCAGCGGTAGCGATGTTCACGTTTGTGATCGTGCCCTGGTAAGGCGTTGGCGATGTAGCCTCAGAAACACGCCAGGGACTGCGTCGCTGACGCTCGTCTATTTTTGTTATCGCTGGAGCGGTCATCTCCAGAGCCCTTCTAGAGCGTCGGCGGTAGCGATGTCGTATGACAGGGGTTGGAACCGCGTGTATATATATAGTGTTTCACTTGGCTACGTATCAATTCATTCAATCTTCGATCACTTATCTTAACAGTCTCGTCTATTCCCGGGTCCGGCATGGTGATTCATTGACGGCTAGCGATATATCTGACATGCTGAACCTGTTGAAGCAAGCTAACCATTTAATTCTTTGACTCCGCCAGAGCCGATACTTAATGGGACTAGCTGAACTAGTTGAAGAGAAGTTCACCTTCACCTGGCCCTACTAATCCCTTTAGAGCCAAATAAGAGGCGGAAAGGAGGGGGAGGGTTGGAAAATGGGTCCGGTCGCCGGCATGTCACGTGCCCTGAGAGGTCTGGCGGACCGGGCAGATTTGGTACTTTTGTACACCCATTTGCTGTCACCCGAAGTTAAAGTTTCATGAATATAATACAGGGAAAATTGAGATAGAGGAGGGATAAATTTTGGATTGTGTCGAATGGACTCTATTAGGTAGCTGAGCTTAGTGTGAGTAAGTTCACATGTGCAGAACAGAGCAGGTGATTGCACGGTGTACACAGCGTGCGGTAACTGTAGGGGTGGGCAAGTGACTGTCGTTGATTGCTTGCTTGTTCTCTACGTATGAAATTTATCTCAATCCAAAATTTACGTCCATCTCAAATTTGTTCAAATCCAAAATTTACGTCTATCATAAATTTATTCAAATCTAAAGTTTATGTCCATCCAAAATGTTTTCTAATCCCAAATTTATCGTAGGGGGCTAGTACTTTCTACTAGGACGCTTCTCCGGGGCATTAAATCTGACTGGGACGATTCTCCTGGGAGAACAATACGGGGACATCTCTCCGGAGCGGCAAATCTGACTAGGACGCCTTAGGAATAGATCTAGGAAAAGTGTTAGAACGAGGTCCCTCTAGTAGTATGACTACTATAGGAAACCTTGTCAGGAGAGTCAGGGTGGTTGTAACGTCTTGTCTACTTTTTCTATCTATCTATTTCATCTCTATTAGAAATCGTGTTTTGCTAAGTCCTAGGTCGTGCTTAACATACAAGCCTTCTATCTATTAGGTAACCTAGACTAAACCTATACCTTCTTAATAAAAAGAAACTATAAAATTTATTTATAGTACAAGCTAAGAATAGAAATATAAAAAGTAGTTAAATTATAGAAAGAGTACTAGAAAATCTTAATTAATAACTACTTATCTCCTTTAGCTATAGTAAAGCTTTTTAAAGTGTATTCTCTTATCTACTTATTAGATTTGTAGTTATAAAATTAATAGATATAAACTAGAGTAAGAAAAGAGTAGATTAATTAATCTCTATCTATCTATCTCTAGCCCTACGCTCTATATTATAGTAGTAATAGAAGAAAACTAGATAAAACTAATTAGCCCTATAATAGAAGATAACAATATATATAACCTATAAGATAATAAGCTTAATTAAGAAGTTAATTATAATAGAGATACGTAATAACTTTATAGCTTTATAGAGATTAGCGTTTATAAAGCTATAAAGCTATAAAGCTAGTAGAATAACGTAAGTATATAGGTAGTAAAGATGCGCACTATTAGGAGAGTATTAGTAATCTAATCTCTAACTAAGAGTAATAATATATTAATATTGTAAGATATTATTCTATTATTTATAAGTTTATTACTTAATTACTATATATACTTTAGTTATTAACTTATAATCTACTATACCCTTCTTCTAAGGTTACTTAGAGTTAATAACAAAGGACTCTATTATACCTTATGTTATAGGTGTAATAAGAGGAATCGAGATAGAACTAATTAGTCCTAACTTAAGTACTAACGAGGTATAAGATAAGTAGAGTAACGATCTCGATTAAGAAACTACTTATAATTAGGATATATAATAGTAATCTATAATATTATATAAATAGATTAGTATAAGTATATAGTTAATAATAATACGTATTATTAAGATAGTATTAGTAATTTAATCTTTTAACTATAGAACGCTAACACTTAAGATTATATATATAAATTAACTATTATTTATAGTTATTATAGATTACTTATATAAGCTTTTACTATTAACTCTTAATCTACTAATACTCTAAAGAAGGGTTACTATTGTTAATAATAGGTAACCTATTATACCTTACTAATTTAGTTATTAAGAGAAGTAAAGCGAAAGTAGTATATAGTCTAAGCTAACACGATAGTAGAAATTTTAACTAAGAAAAGAGTTAAGGTACTTATAAGTAGTTATAAATTAGATAATATAGTATAGTGTTACGCGTGTAATAGAAGAAATTAAGATAGAGCTAATTAGTCCTAACTTAGATACTAATAAAGTATAAGACAAGTAGAGTAATAATCTTAATTAGGAGACTATATATAACTAGGACACCTAGGGTAATCTATAATCTATAGATTCTTAGTATCTATAGATTATAGATTAAGATAATCTATAATCTATTAGTCTTAGTAACTATAGATTATAGATTACGATAAGTATATAGTTAATAGGATACGTATTACTAAGATAGTATTAGTAATTCAATCTATTAACTATAGAACGCTAATATAAGATAGTTATAAAATATCTTCTATTATTTATAAGTTATTATAGATTACTCCTAAGCTTTTACTATTACTTCCTAATCTACTAACTCTTATTATAGGCGCTAGTAGTCGACGACTAGTAGCTTATTATACCTTGCTAATTTAGTTATTACAAGAAGTAAAGCGTAAGTAACGTATAGTCTAGCTAATACGATAGTAGAAAGTTTAATAAAATAATTAAGTAGAGCCCCTAGGAGTAGTCTTAAATTAGATAGTACTATATAGGAAACAATTAAAGGTTATCTTAACTAACTAATTAATAATAAAGAAGATATAAAAATAGTAATTAATACTTTAGAAATATAGAACAAGGAACTATAAGATTACGCGAAATAAAACAAGGTATAAATTAAAGCTATTATCTAAGGTTAGAACTAGATAGAACTAATTACTTAAAAATTAGAGATAAGTACAATAAAGAAACTACTAAAGATACTTATCCTTAAGAAATTTAATAAAATAAAGGAAAAACTAAGACTTTTTATTATATTAGTATAACTCTAGATAGATATATAAGTACTATACTTTAATATAAAAGAGAAGAAAGTAATATATATTAGATTATACTTTAAAGAAGACGTAATAAGATAGTATAAACCTTACTAGATAGATTATATAATATATTCTCTAATAACTTAGAAAGATAAGACTAGAGCTATCTTTAGAAGTTATAAATACTTTACTAAATAAATAAGAGTAGCGTTTAAAAATATAGACGTTACCTAATAAGCTAAAGAGTAACTAGAAAAGCTTATATAAAATTAGAGTATTCCTAAGTATATATTATAGTTTAAATAACTATTATAAAATATAGAATAGAACGAGTTAGCTTTAATATAATAATTTAAATAAGGACTAAACTTAAAAATCTAATATAAGATAATATATATAGAGAAACTATAGATACTAGAAGCTTTAAAGTAATAAGTAATATAAATTAATAATAATCTTTAAGAATAGAAGAAGAATAAGTATAGAGGTTATACTTAGAATTATAATAAAAGAGACCTTATAGTCTTTAATACTAATAAAGATAAGAGGAAAAGAAAAAATAAAGACTTTACGTACTTTAACTATAGTAAACTAGGCTACTACGTAAAAAACTATAGATCTAAGTTAAAGAAAGATATAGTATACTATAAATATAAGAAACTAGGATACTTTATAAAAGACTATAAGAATAAGGACCTAAAGAAAGAAAACTAATTAAAGATAACTAAAAAGAAGAAGGAAGTACTATAAGTATAGGCTAAACTTTAAGAGAAAGTAGCTAAGAGTAAAGAAGTATAGTATATAATACTTTACTAGACTTTTTATTATAATAATAACTACTATATATATCTTTTTAGTAAATAGAGAGTAGTATAGTTCTTATAAAAATATAAATATAGAGTAGCTATAATAAAAGAAAGAATAAAAGCTTAGCTAGAAGAAATAGCTTAAGTAATAGACTTACTAATAGAAGATTTAGAAGAGGAAGAGCCCTTAGTACTATTAATCTAAGCTAAAGGACTAGTACTAAATAAAGAGACTACTATAACTACTTCTAAAAGACTATAAAGAAGTAAGAAATAAGTTAGTATAAAAAGTATAGAGTATACTTAGCTAATAATATATAGCTATAATAGCTATATAATAATAGATATAGAAGAATAAAATAAAGAATAAAGATTTATTTAAATATACTTAATAGTTATAAGTATAGAGAAAGTGTATAAAGACTAAAAAGAATATAATTCTAAAGAAATAAAGTTTATACTATTTTAGGAATAGATAAAGTAATATATAGTTGTAGTAAAAAGAATACTTATACTAAGAGAGTAGTAGTACCTTATAAGAAAGATATAATAGATAAATAAAGCCTATATACTAAAAGTACTAGTAGTATACTATATTCTAATAATAGATATACTTAGTAAAGATAAGTACTAAAAAGGAGATAATAAGATAATAGACTTAAAATATGTAGTATACTTTAAAGTATTATAGATATTATACCTAGATAAGAATTATATTATATATAGAAACTCTAAAGTAAATAATAATATATAGCCTATAAAAAGAAAAAGCTATAATTATATAAGAGTAATTATAGTAGAAAGTATCTAAGGATAGAAAATAATCTTAGAAGATAGATACTTAGTAGTAAGACCTAGATCTAAGTTAACTAAAAAATACGTCTAGAGAAGACTATAGTATAAATATACAAATAATAAATATCTAAAATACAAAGAATATAAAATTAAAGTAAGGCTATAGCTCTAAAAAGATAGATAGTTTAATAAATTACTAAAATAAGAAAATATTATAAGCTACCTATTATTAACTATAAGTACTTATATTAAAAGTTAGTAGATTAAGAGTTAATAGTAAAAGCTTAGAAGTAATCTTATAATAACTTATAATAATAGAAGATATTTTATAACTATCTTGTATTAGCGTTCTATAGTTAAAGGATTAAATTACTAATACTATCTTAGTAATATATATCCTATTAACTATATACTTATTGTAATCTATAATCTATAGTTACTAAGACTAGTAGATTATAGATTGTCTTAATCTATAATCTATTAATACTAAGAGTCTATAGATTATAGATTACTCTAGGTATTTTAGTTATATATAGTCTCCTAATTAAAGTTATTACTTTACTTATCTTATACTTTATTAGCACCTAAGTTAGGATTAATTAGTTCTATCTTAATTTCTTCTATTATACTTATAATACTATTTTCCCCTCTAAGTAGGTTTTAGTTTACTTACTCTAGAGCTAGAGTTATTAGTCTAGTTTCTTTATTAATATAGAGTTCTTTATCTTCCTTTATACTTATTTTATCTATATATTATTACTATCTTCTTACTAATTACGTATTACGTAATAGTATTAAAATATTTCTTTATTCTTATTATACTTCTTCTAAGTTAAACTCTAAGTCTCTTCTTTATATTATTTCTATAAATAATAGTAAGGCTTATAAAGTATATATTTATATAAATATACGTAGTTTTTATAACGTATCTAGTATCTCTCTTTTTAAGTATACGTTTATTATACTTATCTTTACGTCTAGGCTTAATAATAATAGGGAAAGCTATTAACTAGACTTAAGAGAAATTACTATCTTAAATTATAGAGGCTAAAGCTAAGCGTAAGTGTATCTAGGAGCTTATATAGAGTAAGCTAGTAAAGAATTAAGCTTATCTCTTTTACTTTTATAAGATAAAAGCTTTAAATAATAAGAAATTAGCTAAGTAGTTAGTAGCTCTTAAAGCTAAACTAGATTTAGATAAGGCGTTTAATATTACTATAGTAAGTCCTATACTAGGCGTCTTTATTATCTCTCTATCTATTATTAGTAGTATTAGTTCTCTTAGTTTACTACTAGGCGTTCTAGAGGATTTTAATTTTAGAACTCTTCTAGTTTCTTAGAGTAATTAAGATTATCTTCTAGTTCCTATATTTTCTCCTATAATTTACCTTTCTTATCTATTCTTATCTATTTTACTAGGTAGTAGTTTCTTCTATTATAGAACTAGTACTATAAGATTTCTTTAACTTCTTATTCTTTTTATTCTCTATACGTGTCTACTTTATATACTAGTAGTTCTATATTCTATAGTACTTATTCTAGTAGAGCTATATAAAATATTAAGTGTATTCTTATTTTATTTAGTAGCTTTAGTTTAAATATAACTAGTGTAACTTCTTTCTTAATTTTATATAGTCTTATCTTAATATAGTCTAGTTTTAAACTTAGTTACTTACTCTTAATATTTTTTTATACTAACTATACTTTTTCTCTCTCTTTAAATTAAGGTCTCTTTTTATACTTCTTGTTATAGTACTTTACTATCTAATTATATAGGAATTCTATATCTTATCTTAGTTAGTTATATATATCTTTAAGTCTATTAGTAAAGTTTTTTCTTTTTAAAGACTAAGATATCTAGTTTCTTAGTATCTAGTATATATTAGGCTTAAATCTATAGTTTGTAAAGAAAGGTAATACTCTTATTATTATATTCTTTATACTATTGTATACTAACTATACTATAGGTAATAACTATACCTAATTGTTCTAGTTATAGTTAAGGTAGTATCTTAGGTATTACTCTACTATCTAATTTATTTGTTCTAACTATCTATCTATTTATAGGTAGTATACTGTAGATATTATATAGTATATTCCTAATTACGCTACTATTATTCCCTATAGTTTTAATATAAATTATATATTTCTATCTATAATAATCTTATCTAGTAGTCTATATTAACTAATTACTATTCCTAGAATTTAGTATATAGTAACTTTTATCTTACTTTTCTCTTTATATAGTCTAAAGTATAAGTACTTTATAAGCTTATCTACTATTATTAGGATTCTATTATACTTAACTCCTAATATTAAGTCTTTAGACTTAGGTAACTTTATAATAAAGTCTATTATAATAACTCTCTATAGTTATTTTAGTATTTCTACTAGTTATAGTATTCTATATAGTCTTATAGTACTTCTATTACTAGTTATCTTACTTTTAGAATATAATAGTTTTATAGTAGTCTATCTAATATTTTCTTAATTCTTTAGTAACTATATACTAGTAGTTTATAGAATTATTATATAAATTATTTCTAAATCTTCTTTAGAATATATATTCTTCTATAGGCCTTTATAAATCCTTCTTAGATTTTAAGCTTTTTTATTTCTTTAGATACTTCTTTTGTTATTTTCTAAATCTATTCTTTTAGCTTACTATTCTTTTTTTTAAGTATTGTAGCTATCTTAAGTATATTTAGGACTAAGTATCTTTCTTTATTTTTAACTAGAACTATACTAGTAGTACTTACTTCTTCTTATAAGTCTAGTTTTCTACTAAAGGCATTTATAAGTTAATTGTCTTTTCTTTTTATATATATAATTTCTATATTAAATATTAATAGAATTTCCTACTATCTTATATAGTATTATAATAATTCTTTATTTATTATAAATCTTATAAGATTCTTATAGTCTATATAAACTTTTATCTAATACTTTACTTCTTATAAGTATACTCTCTATTATTTAAATACTTTATAGATTACTAGTATCTCTTTATTATAAATTAAGTAGTTAAGTTCTACTATCTTTATTTTCTTAGAGAAGAACTTAACTAAATATTCTTTTTTAGTTTCTAGGTCTTCTTATATTAGTACTATTCTATAAACTAAGTTAGATATATCTATTTTTACTATTACTAGTAAGTCTAGGTTATATATTCTAATAACTAGATTCTTTATAAACTTCTTCTTAATCTTATTAAATACTTTATTATATTCCTTTATCTATTTAAATAGTATATCTTTCTTTATAAGTCTTATTATTAGCTCTATATCTTTAGAGTATCTTACTATTAACTTTTTATAAAAGTTAGCTAGTCTATAGAATTACTATACCTTTTTTAGGTTCTTTAGTATTAGCTATTTATTAATTAAGCTAATCTTTTCTAAGTTAATCTTAATCTTTCCTAGTTTAATAATAAATCTAAGGAAGTCTATTTTTTTTATATAGAATTTATATTTTTTTATCTTAAGAAATAGTTTATTTTCTACTAGTTTCTCTAGTACTTTGTATATATACTATATATGTTCTTTTTCTATTTTTAAAAATATAAGGATATTATCTAGATATATAAATATAAATACTTCTAAGTACTCTCTTAGTACTATATTAATTCTTTCTTAAAATACTACTAGTGTATTTATTAAGCTAAATAGTATAACTAAGTACTTATATAGTCTATATTATATTCTAAATACTAATTTCTACTTATTACCTTTTTTAATTCTAATTTAGTAGTATATATTCTAAATATCTAGTTTTATAAAGATTTTTACTTTTTATAGTCTATCTTATATTTTATTTATCTATAGTAGTAGGTATTAGTTCTTATTTATAATTACGTTAGTTTTTCTAAAATCTATATTAGGTCTTTTATTACTTATTCCTTTTTTATCTATAAATATTAGTCTATATACTACTAAGGATTTAGATTCTCTTATTTATCTCTTTTTTATTACGTTTTATATAAATACTTGTTTAATTTTAGATTCTTTTTCTATTTTTTAGTAGACTAGGCTCTATTTTACGTTTTTACTTTTTTCTAGTTCTATTACTAAATCTTATAGTTAATATTCTAGAAGGTAATCTTCTAGCTCTATAAGCTGTTTTTCTTATTTTTTATATTCTTTAGGGAATTTTCCTTTATAGGTACTTATATTAGCCTTTAATATATTTATCCTAGAGTAGCTAATTTCTCTTATTCTCTAATTAATATATAGGTTAGTTATCTATAACTATAGTATACCTAATATTATATCTTATTCTTTATTAATTATTGTTATATCTATAACTATATTCTTAATTTCTAGTTTTTCTAACTTTAGTATTAAAGGTGTTATCTTAAACCTTATAGGTTTCTAGAATAGTTTTCCTTTAATTATACTTAGTTATTAAGAGTACTTTTTTATTATATACTTTATTCTTTATATTTCTATAAACTTCTTTAATATAAAGTTTCTTATAGCTCTACTATTAATTATTAGTTATACTTTCTTTTTTTAGTATATACCTATTTTTGTAATATATAAGCCTTTTATACCTTCTAGCTTCTCTTACTTTAGTAAATTATTAAACTATCTATCTTTCTAGAGCTATAGCTTTACTTTAAGTTTATATTCTTTATATTTTAAATATTTATTATTTATATATTTATACTATAGTCTTCTCTAGACGTATTTCTTAGTTAACTTAGATCTAGGTCTTACTACTAGATATCTATCTTCTAGAATTATTTCCTATCCTTAGATATTTTCTACTATAATTACTTTTATATAATTATAGCCTCTTCTCTTTATAGGCTATACGTTATTATTTACTTTAGGGTTTTTGTGTATAATATAATTCTTATCTAAGTAAGATATCTATAATACTTTAAAATATACTAGATATTCTAGATTTATTATTTTATTATCTCTTTCTTAGTATTTATCTTTACTAGGTATACTTATTATTAAGATATAGTATACTACTAGTACTCTTAGTATATAGGCTTTATTAATCTATTATATTTTACTTATAAAGTACTACTACTTTCTTAGTATAGGTATTCTTTTTACTATAACTATATATTACTTTATCTATTCTTAAAATAGTATAAACTTTATTTTTTTAAGATTATATTCTTTCTAGTCTTTATATACTTCTTTTATACTTATAACTATTAAGTATATTTAAATAAACTTTTATTCTTTATTTTATTCTTTTATATCTATTATTATATAGCTATTATAGCTATATATTATTAGCTAGGCGTATTTTATACTTTTTATACTAACTTATCTCTTACTTCTTTATAGTCTTTTAGAAGTAGTTATAGTAGTCTCTTTATCTAGTACTAGTCTTTTAGCCTAGATTAATAGTACTAGAGGCTCTTCTCTTTCTAAATCTTCTATTAGTAGGTCTATTACTTAGGCTATTTCTTTAAGCTAAACTTTTATTCTATTTTTTATTATAGCTACTTTATATCTTTATTTTTATAAGAACTATACTACTCTCTATTTACTAAAAAGATATATATAGTAGTTATTATTATAATAAAAGGTCTAATAAAGTATTACGTATTATACTTCTATATTCTTAGCTACTTTTTCTTAAGGTTTAGCCTATACTTATAGTACTTCTTTTTTTTTCTTAGTTATCTTTAACTAAGTTTCTTTCTTTAAGTCTTTACTTTTATAATCCTTTATAAAGTGTCCTAGTTTCTTATATTTATAGTATACTATATCTTTCTTTAACTTAGATTTATAGTTCTTTATATAGTAGCCTAGTTTACTACAATTAAAGTATATAAAGTTTTTATTTTTATTTTTCTTCTTATCTTTATTAGTATTAAGGATTATAGAGTCTCTTTTATTATAGTTCTAAGTATAACTTCTATACTTATTCTTCTTCTATTCTTAAAGTTTATTATTAATTTATATTTCTTATTACTTTAAGGCTTCTAGTATTTATAGTTTTTCTATATATATTATTTTATATTAGATCTTAGAATTTAGTCTTTATTTCAATTGTAATATTAGAGCTAACTTATTCTATTCTATATTCTAGGATAGTTATTTAAACTATAATATATACTTAGGAATACTCTAGTTTTATATAAGCCTCTCTAGCTACTCTTTAGCTTATTAAGTAATATCTATATCTCTAAACGATACTCTTATTCGTTTAGTAAAGTATTTATAACTTCTAAAAATAGCTCTAGTTTTATCTTTCTAACTTATTAGAGAGTATATTATATAATCTATCTAGTATAGTTTATACTATCTTATTACGTCTTCTTTAAGGTATAATCCTATATATATTACTTTCTTTTCTTTTATATTAAAGTATAATACTTGTATATCTATCTAAAGTTATACTAATATAATAAAAGGTCTTAGTTTTTCTCTTATTCTATTATATTTCTTAAGAATAAGTATCTTTAGTAGTTTCTTTATTGTACTTATCTCTAATCTTTAGGTAATTAGTTCTATCTAGTTCTATCCTTAGATAATAGCTTTAATCTATACTTTATTTTATTTTACGTAATCTTGTAGTTCTTTGTTCTATATCTCTAAAGTATTAATTACTATTTTTATATCTTTTTTATTATTAATTAGTTAGTTAAAATAACCTTTAATTATTTCCTATATAGTACTATCTATTTCTAGACTACTCTTAGGGGCTTTACCTAATTATTTAGTTAAACTTTCTACTATTATATTAGCTAGACTACGCGCTACTTACGCTTTACTTTTTATAATAACTAAATTAGTAAAGTATTATAGGCTACCTATTATTAACTATAGGTACTTATATTAGAAGTTAGTAGATTAAGAGTTAATAGTAAAAGCTTAGGAGTAATCTTATAATAACTTATAATAATTAAAGATATTTTATAACTATTTTGTATTAGTGTTCTATAGTTAATAGATTAAATTACTAATACTATCCTAGTAATACGTATTCTATTAACTATATACTTATTATAATCTATAATCTATAGTTACTAAGACTAGTAGATTATAGATTATTTTAATCTATAATCTATTAACGCTAAAAGTCTATATATTATAGATTACCTTAGGTGTCCTAGTTATATATAGTCTCCTAATTAAGGTTATTACTTTACTTGTCTTATACTTTGTTAGTACCTAAGTTAGAATTAATTAGTTCTATCTTAATTTCTTCTATTATACTTATAATAGAAAAGCTAGAAAGTATAAAAGGCCTATATATTACAAAAATAAGTATATACTAAAGAAAAAAAGTATAATTAATAATTAATAGTAGAGCTATAAAAAACTTTATATTAAAGAAGTTTATAGAAATATAAAGAATAAAGTATATAACAAAGAAATACTCTTAATAATTAAGTATAATTAAAGGAAAACTATTCTAAGAACCTATATAATTTAAAATAGTACTCTTAATACTAAAGTTAAAAAGACTAGAAATTAAGAATATAGTTATAGATATAATTATAATTAATAATAAGTAAGATATAATATTAGGTATACTATAGTTATAGATAACTAACCTATATATTAATTAGAGAATAGGAGATATTAGCTATAATAAAACAAATATATTAAAGGCTAATATAAGTACTTATAAAGGAGAATTCCTTAAAGAATATAAAGAATAGGAAAAATAACTTATAGAGCTAAAAGACTACCTTCTAGAATACTAACTATAGGACTTAGTAATAGAACTAGAAGAAAGTAAAAATATAGGATAGAGCTTAGTCTACTAAAAGATAGAAGAAGAATCTAAAATTAAGTAAATATTTATCTAAAATATAATAAAGAAAAGATAAATAAAAGAGTTTAAATCTTTAGTAGTATATAGACTAATATTTATAGATAAAAAAGAAATAAGTAATAAGAGACCTTACGTAAATTTTAGAAAAACTAACGTAATTATAAATAAGAACTAATACTTACTACTATAAATAGATAAAATATAAGATAAACTATAAAGAGTAGAAATCTTTATAAAACTAGATATCTAAAATACCTACTATTAGATTAGAATTAAAAAAAGTAATAAATAGAAAATAGTATTTAGAATATAGTATAGACTGTATAAATACTTAGTTATACTATTTAGTTTAATAAATACGCTAGTAGCGTTCTAAGAAAGAATTAATATAGTACTAAGAAAGTACTTAGATATATTTATATTTATATACTTAGACAATATCTTTATATTCTTAGAAATAGAAAAAGAACACGTATAATATATATATAAAGTACTAGAAAAACTCGTAGAAAGTAAACTATTTCTTAAAATAAGAAAATACAAGTTCTATATAAAGAAAATAGACTTCCTAGGATTTATTATTAAACTAGGAAAAATTAGGATTAATCTAGAAAAGATTAACTTAATTAACAAATAGCTAAAACTAAGAAACCTAAAAGAGATATAATAATTCTATAGGCTAGCTAACTTTTATAAGAAGTTAATAGTAAAATACTTTAAAGATATAGAGCTAATAATAAGACTTATAAAAAAAGATACGCTATTTAAATAGATAAAGGAATATAATAAAGTATTTAATAAGATTAAGAAGAAATTTATAGAGAACCTAGTTATTAGAATCTATAACCTAGACTTACTAGTAATAGTAAAAATAGATATATCTAATTTAGTCTATAGGATAGTACTAATATAAGAAGACCTAGAAACTAAAAAGAAATACTTAGTTAAGTACTTCTCTAAGAAGATAAAAATAGTAGAACTTAACTATCTAATCTATAACAAAGAAATACTAGTAATCTATAAAGTATTTAAATAATAGAGAGTATACCTATAAAGAGTAAAATATTAGATAAAAGTCTATATAGACTATAAGAATCTTATAAGATTTATAATAAATAAAAAACTATTATAATACTATATAAGATAGTAGGAATTCCTATTAATATTTAATATAGAAATTATATATATAAAAAGAAAAGATAATTAATTTATAGACGCCTTTAGTAGAAGACTAGACTTATAAGAAGAAGTAAGCGCTACTAGTATAGTTTTAATTAAGAACAAAGAAGGATATTTAGTCTTAAATATACTTAAAATAGCTATAATACTTAAGAAAATAAGTAGTAAGTTAGATAAATAGATTTAAAAAACAACGTAAGAAGTATCTAAAGAAATAAAAGAACTAGAAATCTAAAAAGAATTTATACGAGCCTATAGAAGAATATATATTCTAAGTAAGATTTAGAGAGAATTTATATAATAATTTTATAAATTACTAGTATATAGTTACTAAAGTATTAAGAAAATATTAGATAGACTACTATAAGACTATTATATTCTAAAAGTAAGATAATTAGTAATAGAAGTACTATAAAACTATATAGAATGTTATAGAAATAAGTATAGTAAATACGTACTATATAGAATACTATAACTAGTAGAAGTACTAGAATAACTATAAAGAGTTATTATAATAGACTTTATTACAAAGCTACCTAAGTCTAAAGACTTAATATTAGGAGTTAAGTATAATAGAATCTTAATAATAGTAGATAAACTTATAAAGAATATATACTTTAAGCTATATAAAAAGAAGAGTAAGATAGAAGTTACTATATACTAGGTTCTAGGAATAGTAATTAGTTAATATAGACTACTAGATAAAATTATTATAGATAAAGATATATAATTTATATTAAAACTATAAAGAATA